>CM052124.1:3359521-3378991 GCA_028454245.1 Halictus quadricinctus
AACATATTCTAAACTCCATTCGAAGTAACCCCTTGAAATCAAGTTGTTTTTCTGCGAGCCAGTTTCTCGGTCGCCAGTTTCCAATTTTTCGAAAACAGATTTGATTTTTCCGGCAAACCTAAGTAAACCCATCGTAAAGCGCGAACTTCAAGCTTCAATTTGAGCACTCAAAAGTTTGAAAATTCCCATGGAAACATATTCTAAAGTCGATTCGAAGTAATCCCTTGAAATCAAGCAGTTTTTCTGTGAGCTGTCGGTCGCAGGTTTCCAATTTTTCGAAAACAGATTCGATTTTTTCGGCAAACCTAAGTAAACCCATCATAAAGCGCGAACTTCAAGCTTCAATTTGAGCACTCAAAAGTTTGAAAATTCCCACGGAAACCTATTCTAAACTCGATTCGAAATAACCTCCTGAAATCGAATAATTTTCCAGCGAGCATTCGATCGGCAGTTTCGAATTTTTCGAAAATAGATTCGAAATTTTCAGAAAACCTAAATAAACGCATCCTAAAGCGCAAACTTCAAGCTCCAATTTGAGCACTCAAAAGTTTGAAAATTCCCACGAGAATGCATACTGAAATCGATTGGAATCGATCCAGTGCATAAGACCATTCACTAAATGGGCAAATGATCTTTTCCCAATAAACACACCGCCCCGTTTTTAATCTCACGATTTCCCCAATGAAACTCACACAGTTTACATTTAAAAGTGTACACTTTCAGACGTCAGTATCAATATTACTGTGAAAAATGTTGTCACGTAAAGAAAAATTGTTCGGAGCACTATAGTCTGGCAGCATGGGCCGCGGTAACAAGTAAGCAAATTTTGCAAGTGCTTCGGCCGGGCATCGCATGCAACAAAGTGGCCGTCTAACGGCGCTGTCTTTCAGACAGTGTCGCCGGAGTGTCCCATGAAAGGGGGCTAGGATAAAAACTGCCATCGGTGGGACAGGAATTAACGACGTCCACGCACGACGTCGGACGCTAAAAAGTCCGGGGCTGTCCCCGGTATAAGGCTGTCTCCGCGTGTCAGAGCCCGGCGTCGGCGTCGTCATATTAACGGGTTTTCGTAATGGCACTATGTACGCAGTCGTAAATTGCTGCGGAACGTCTCACGGGCTGACACGTAACACGGTTGAAGCCCGGGACGACCATAACCGGGCATCAGCCCGCGGCCTTCCAACTTGGGCACGCTCGAGCCGTGCACACAAGCATATATCGATCAAGAGATGCATCGTACCACCCCCTCGCGCACCCTACACCCCTGCACTCTGTATCGCACCGGCCCGGGGGTTGCAGTCGTTCCAAAAATAACTGTTAATAACTGTTACATAAAGATTCCGGGGAGAAACAGTTACGAAGAAACCGAAATGATGTAATAACGGAGCCACCGCTGCTTCTTTCGCTATCGGTTATGGCCCCGCAATCTGTTCTCCTATCGATTCCGTGTCGCATCCGTTCTACACAGACACCCTTACGACGATTTCACTTCGATTGGCACCGAGAGTTCCGAAACAGGGAAATGAAACTTTTCTTTTTATCATTTTTTGACGCTCAATGCTCGAGGAAAATTTTTATTCGCGTGTACGACGTGTAATTTTGACATCACAATTTTATTTTCCAGCTTTTAGATAGCAATAGTGTCGCTACAGATTACATGCATTTACGAGAAAAATACGCAGATCGAAAGCAAAACTATATTTCTTGAGAAAGGAGGATTTGCCCATTTGCTGTATGGTCTTGTCGACTGAGGGTGTAGAAAAATGAACTTTCGTAATTTTTTCTTGACAGAAAATTTTTTTTCATCGAAAAATCAATGTACACATCTGAATGTGCATACTCTTAAGTATAACTTGTGTAAGTTACATTGAAAAATTGATGAAATTGAAGACGTGACAGTATGTTCATTCGGAAAAGACAATTTGCCCGTTTATTAAATCGTCTCGTACACTGAAGAAAAAATGGCATGGCAAAATGCGATTTAAAAATTCTCTTTACTTATGATTTCCTTCGAATTTGACCATAAATTCGTCAGTTTGAAAAATTTCGAAATACACTCTTAGAAAGATATTTTTTAAATCCTATTCTTGAAGGAAATGCTAACGAAGTATAGATTGTGTTCGAACCTCTAATGTGAAATACTGTTTTAAGGCAATTCAAATTCACGGGGACAATAGGCCGAACAAAAACGAGTTTCTGTATTCTCTAGAGGGTGTAATGGACACTATATAAAAGGAACGGCGTGCTCAGAATTTTCATGGACCGTCGATTGAATTGTTAAAGGTTGGATTCGGTGTCGGGTACGTAAGAAACAGGCGTGAAACGTTCCGTGGGTAGTTTCGGGGATACAAAGCGCAAAGTTTACAGAGGAAATAACCTTTGGCATTTGTTCAAGCGATCCCGGGGTACAACCCCTGAGACACGGATAATGGAGATTGACTGTACGACCGCGGGACATTGAAATAAAGAGGCGGAATCACGTAATGAAACGAATATTCTGTCTGCAACCTACTTTCGCGGCACGAAACGGACACACACACACACACATAAGCGGTTGCTCGCTCGCGTGCTACCGTGCGTATCCATTGCATTAAAGCGACGCCACTGCATTATGCACAGAACGCTTAAATTCCGGTTATTGGAACAATTTGCCGAACGCTTCGATAATTAACCAATCACGTATAATTGTAGCCGCACACGTGCGCCACTTTGTACACAAATAATTCGATTTTGCAAACAGCTTTACGCCGCAGCCTATGTCGAATCGGATGCGCTATTCGAAAGACAGTTAACTGAGTTTTCACGAACGCGAAAATATTACTTCTACTGTACAGAAAATGCGAGAAAAAGTTTCGAATGTTTCTCTTTAGAGGAACGTCACAGACGTGTAACTTTCACAGTTTATGCATGAAAGTATACACTCTCGGATGTGTATATTGATTTTTCGATAGAAAAAAATTTTCTGTCAAGAAAAAATTACAGAAGTGCAGTTGTCCATGCACGAGACCGTTTAATAAAAGTAGAAATCGTCTTTTCCGAATGAATCTACTGTCACGTCTTTAATTTTATAAATTTTCCAATGAAACTTACACAAGTTATACTTAATAGTATGTACATTCAGATGTGTATATTGATTTTTCGATGAAAAAAAATTTTCTGTCAAGAAAAAATTACCGAAATACCGTTCCTCCATATTCTGAGTCCAACTTGTTTCCATACGGCAGAAGGATGAATTCTACCGGGATTTTTGAAAATTTCCGGACTTTTAATGCGTCAAATTAGAGCTTAAAGATCGTACACAAAACGTATGCGTGAGCTTGCAGAAAAATTGAAATCATTTTAAGAAATCGGTGTCTCAAAAAATTGGGAAAACTCTTTCCCGTAAATAAAAATATGTTGACAGGTTAAGAATGCATAATTTAGGATAAGAAATGGTGTGTTGGATCATGCGGTCTAGCGTGTGTGCTGTTTAAAATTGCCGGAGGCTCCGATGCGAATCGATCCTCTTTCGACGGTGATACGCTGGGACGTATAACGAATGCTACGCGTTCTTGTTTCAGGTTGCGACACGACCTTGGAGCCCGGATCAGGGCAAGACGCGGGAGATGACCAAGCTTTGCAACCATAAGAGGAAACTTTTGCTGCCAATAACGGCGGCCAGCAGTCCTGTTGCATCCTGCACGCAGGCGGTCTCCTCGTCGACTTTATCCTCTGGACCGACTGTAACCGCGATTCACGTGAACGCAGACTCGCCCACCTCGCCGGACAAGGCCAGGAAAGGTAAGAACGCGACCTTGCCAACCATACTCTCCTCTGCGACTTCGTTAATTTCGTTCATTGCGCTATTCGCTCCGTACACAATGACATTGCACCCCCCAATCCCCCTCGCGGATGCGCAAACAATATTTTGTGGATTCTTTCTTCCCGTGTCATTCGGTGTATGCTTATTGCTGACGTGAATACTAAAAGGCACTTTATGGTACTTCATAAAAATAATTATCTAAAGAATCCAATTTACTTGAGATTTTTTTATGGAAATAATTATCGGAAGTATCGAAACCAATTTATTTGAGATTTTTATTACACGCGCCCCAGGAAGTAATATATTATTTGTGACCTTAATAATCGCAAATTTAAATATTTCAAATCCGTTTTGGTCCCACAATCTTCGAACATAATCCCGACATTTTTCTGATTAAAATGACACCAACACATAATTTGAATCGTGCTCGTTCAATTCAAGTATGTCGTGAATGAAACGAGCGAATAGGGTCCAAATTGTATCATGTTTGGTGTCGTTTTAATCAGAACAATGTCGATAATGGTTCACGGTATATAGTAGAACTTCGATTGTGTCCTTTGATATCCGGGCTTGTTTGTTATCCGAGTACGTTGAAGTTAATTTACTGGTTGCACATCCACGTGTACTTGAGCAGCACACCGATAAAGCGAACCCCCAAAGGATGAAAGATCAACCCCTGACACGGTGATACGTTCACACGTGGTTGACCCCCAAAAACCGTGAAAACTAATCCTCCCTCAGTTGCGAGCCTCGAGACAGCACCGTATCGTCTTAATTAGAAAACATATTCTCCTCCCCCTCAGGGTAATCTCGCTATGTGAAATCGCTCGGAAGGAATTTTTCCACCGAGGAGAGTCTCCCAATCGATCAAAATCAGAACTCCCCTCCGGGGAAAAGTTTCTTGCCGTTCTGAAACGAGCCACGAATTCGTCGAACCCGATCGCATTATACATACTCGCCAATCAATCTCACGTACACGTTCCCGGCCGCGGGCGCCCACGCACTCACCCACACCCGTATAAACACATAGAAACACGCACACGCAGAGCTCACACACATACAGCTTTGTCCGAAAGAAGTTTTCCCATCGATCCGTCGTATTAACAAAGTTCCGCCGGTAGCCGGAGCGGCGCGCCATAATCGCCGGGAACGTTTATTCGACGTCCTACCAGAAAACACGCGGCCGGAAACTTTTATTGGAAGACGACCAAAAGTTTTTCCTGTTTGCGGGGCTGGTTTTGCCGAGGGCACGGTCCTGGTCGCGATCATTAGACCGGGCCGATAGAAAAATACCAACGAATAAAATGCTCCGGACAATGAGAACGATCATGATTTACGAGGACAATGCGTTTCATGGATCCGAATCGTTTACCAACACACTCGTCACATTTTTCCGATTAAAACGAGCCCAAACACGACGCAGTTCGGTCCACATTTCTTTGTTTAAATCCGGGATATAGTAGAACCTCGACTATCCGAACTGATCACTGCAATCGGAGCTGTTAGATAGTTAGTGTTGTCTAGATTGAATCATTACCGATTTATACAACGAATTATGAATCCTTTTCGATCGGAAAATGGATTCATAATTCGGTGCATTTTGAATCGGATAATGGATGTCGGTGGTGTTCGGATAATCGAGGTTCCATTCAATCGCGAATTAAACGAGCAAATACGACTCGAATTGCATCGTGTTTGGTATCATTTTAATCGGGACGATGTCGCCGATACGGTGAACTAAATTTTGCATAAGAACACTATGATTTGTTCTAATATTTATAATCAAATTACTTAGTATTTCCGATCGGGAACGGTTTTTAATTTCGGAGTCTGTTGCCACCCCCTCAAGAGGAAGAAGGGATAAGGGGGTGGGGGAATGATGTATCACCGGTGTCGGCTAATCTCTCCGTCCGGATTTCATTACTAAAATCCTATAACCGTCTTTTTTCTTCTCTTTTTCTTCCGCTTTTTCTCCGGCGCTCGTTTCTTCGCCTTTCTTCATCGAGCCGCTAATTAAACGGGCTGTTATGCCGAGCGAGCTGTTATTCCTCCCCCGCTTATGGTTCCGGGTGGTAAGGGTAGGAAGGCGGGGGTTGGCGGAAACAATGGCACAGCGACGGTGAATTGAAATTCGCCGGAGTGTATTTCGGTCCAGCGGGCTTTACGATTTAAAGAACAATCTTGCTTACCTTCGGTTACCTACTTGGCAAGTTTTTAACTGCGGCCCGAGTGTCACCCGCCGCGATTTCTAGTTATTTACGGGGCTGCGCTCGCCGAGCGACTTCAGGTTAATAGTTGCCGTATACATCCGCCGAATGAAATACGGATCAGGTGTTTTAATTGCTCTTCTTAATAACCGCCTGGGTGGTATAAATCGTTTTTAATCGGTGGCTGTAAAACGGCTGCACCGTGGATTAGAATTCGTTCGGGGATGCTCTGTTAAACGGATGCTGAACTATAATAACCTAGGAGTCGTGATCTTTGAACACCTGTGACCCCGAGAAAGGATGAAACGGCACACCGATATATTCTGATTCGTTTTAAAATTGTATCTTTTTTTTTTATTATCAAAATTCGACACAATCTATAGTACCATTTTTATAAGATTCTATTTTATTCCACTTTCTCACAAAATCTGTCCACAAAAACTGTGAGTGGTGATTGTTTTGTAGTGTGTGTGTGAGCGCGCGTGCGCGAGAGAGACGCCGGGAATGAGGTTATGTTCGTACCACGTTGTGCGTAGCGCGTCGCTGTATGCCTGAGTGTGCGCCGTGTGATTGGTAGTGTAAGAAGAGATATGTTATTCATACATATATATATATTATTAAATACAAATTTCATTGTGAATCGAGGTTCTCTCCCGTTCTTTTATCACAAAAACATGTCCGCGATCATGCTCGGTTAAATTCACATCGGTTCGAGAGCATCGCGAGAGTATAGTAGCGGTGACCTTGTGGAAATTTAACCGTGCAGATTTCAGTAGAATTTCACCGGGCACCGTTGCCACTGATAATTCCCGAAAAAAATGAGTGAAACGAGTCACCCGGTATATGCCGTCGGTGTCGCCAGTGTTTCTGCGGGGCTTTATAGGGCCGTTTTAACATCGACGCAAGCGTTCGCGCTCACGGGCGTCGCTTCGATTCCAATTTTCCGGTGATATAAAACGACGTAGCCCGAGAAAACGTTGTCGCCGGTATTTCTCTTCTCCCCGGGTTCCCCCTATTTTCCCACCCCCGGCCCCCCTGCCCCCTGTGATTTCCCTCTTTCTCGGGCATTTCAACGGCACGCGGAGAGGTAATACGTTCGCGTGCTGTGCAAACACACACCCCCGCCGAATCCGAGGGAAGGGAGCGGCGGTGGTGGCTGAGGCCGGGGTGGCTGCGGGGTCGGGGGTGGTTGGGGACATAAAAAGAATAATCCACTGGCGGGACGAGGGGAATCGAATGAATCTTTATCGTCGTCGCTGTTCCACAAATACGAATCTCAATAACGAAAGTCGATTTCATTTTTCCACCCCCGCCGGTTCTTTTCGGTTTTACTCGATCCGCCGCGAGGGGGATGGGGGATGGAAGTTTTATATGTCACCGCTCGCCAAGAAGGAACCTCCCACGGCCCGACAGTCGAGAAGCGAGACCCGATCGACGCCATTGATAGAGGTCCAACGGTTCGTTACTCGCGTCTGAATTTACTCCCGCTTGGTCGATATGAACGCGCAAATAACGTTTCCGGAATTTATTTCGCGATTCCGCGGCAGGGCTTTGTTGACTCCCGGTCGCGGGGCGCGCCACCCCTCCACCGCGAATCGCGTATCAACCCTTCGCACTCGGAGCTGTTTTCCGTCTGGGGAAATTAATACAAAAAATTAGAAATTACTAAAATTATTAATATAAATTCGTATTTAGCTCGTTCAGTATCTTGCAAACTTTTTCTTCTCCACAAAGATCCGCAGACTATTTCCGACATATAAAAATTATTAAAGGTAGAACTACACACCGTGTCGTTTAGCTTGTGATCCTTATAATTGATATAGAAAATTTTATTTTCCATGAGGATCCGCCAAAAACAAACTTACACAAGTTATACTCAAAAGTATGTACATTCAGATGTATGTATTGATTTTTCGATAGAAAACAATTTTCTGTCAAGAAAAAATTACGAAAGTCCATTTTTCGGTACCCTCGGTCCACGAGACCGTTTAAGAATGAATATACGGTCACGTCTTTAATTTTGTCAATTCTTTTAATGAAACTTACACAAGTTGTACTTAATAGTATGTACACTCAGATGTATGTATTGATTTTTCGATAGAAAAATCTTTTCTGTGAAGAAAAATTCATAGAAGTTCACTTTTCCGCGTCTTTTCCGAATGAATATACTTTAATTTCATCAATTTTTCAACGAAACTTTCACAGTTTATGCATGAAAGTATGCGCTTTCGGATGTATATATTGATTTTTCGGTAGAAACAAATTGTTATTTTCCATGGGGATCCGCAAAAAAATAATCCTGAGAATTGTTTCAAATTGTGGAAGGGTAGTTTTCTCGTCTTGTCAATATAGCGCAAGGGGGCGGTAAATCTCGTGTATTCTTGATCGTTCTGCCGAGTACTTTTTCTTGTGCCGAAGAATTTTCCGCGATGAGCAAATTCCCCGTGATTCTATCGATCATGGCGTTGCGGTGGCGCTCGCTCGTACGCCCCGCGACGCTGATACTCCCGAGAAAACAATTTCACAGGGATTGCACCTCTATCCACCGTACCGGGGCGAATACCTGCAGCTGCGCTTTTATCGTCTTCTCGCGCGCGCTCCGAGCTTTTTCGTAACTTCGAACCGGGTTTGCCGATAAACTGTGCTACACGAAATTCTCCGAACTTTGGAAACTGCGGTGCAAACATTTTCCTGAACGCCTTTCGCAATTTTAAAACTGTAAGAAGGCGATAAATACAAATTTATTCTGCAACGACAACGCTTTTATAGAACAACGTAGCCGTTCGTAAATAAACAAAGTACTATTTTCTAAATTCAGCTAAATCGACAGTCTAATCTAGGCAGACTTGTATCACAATTTTCGCACCGCTACGTGTTGGAAGCGTGTCGAACCAGCTGTAACAGGGGACCAGAAATTCTCGACATTTTCCGAACGTAAAATGTTACACAATTCGACGGAAAAACGATAGAACTTGACATTCCAGTGCGCAGAATCCAAGTTTCGGTATGCAGCGTTCAGTTATACCCGAGTTACTCGTGTTAAACGCACCTAAGCAACGCCCAGGAAAAATCAAAGAACAGTGTCGTGCTTGCTCCACCTCGTTTAACAGTTAATCACGGCCCGTAATAAAACATATTCAACCACCACCACCACCGACATTGCAACAATCCGAAAATTGACATTTACTATCCGCAGTCTCAATCATCCTTGACGGGGGCTGGTTGTCAGGGATTGGGGGTAGCATAGTCCGCGAGATGTCCGAAAGAGGAACCAATCGGCCGGCTCGTGTCTTCTTATCGTGTCGGCGCGATCAATAAGTCCCGGGAGGAGGAAAGAATCCGCTCACGATTCGCTACCAGCGACGTCAACGCGACGACGGCAGTTTCGAGGGTGGTGGGGCATAGGGGAATAAAGACCGCGATGGTGGTGGCAGACGTATAGTTGATAAGGGTTAATTTCGCAGGAAGGAGCAGCAGCCGAGCTCTCTCTCTCTCTCTCTCTCTCTCTCTCTCTCTCTCTATCTCTCGCTTCTGTCTCTCTTGTGTGTCCGGCTGTGATTCTTGCGCCTGCCCCGAGTGATGTTCACCCCCGCCGACACTGTTTCAAGCCGCCTCCGTTCAAGCTCGTCCTCAACGAACGTCCTCTTATGGTCGCGCACGCGCATTCCGGTCCGTTTCCTTTTAGTTCGCATCAACGGCTCGACCAGGTCGTAACGTTCGCTCTCCGCGGGTATCTCGTTCTCATCCTCTTCGAGGCTCGCTCGCGAAGAGTGTATCCCTCGACGGTCCCGCCTCTGAAACGAGTCCCGAAGCGTTCACAGATCACTATAATTACGGTCATCGGCTCACCCGGGCCACGGTCCTCGTATCGACACCTGCTCTCTTCAGCTATCTTCGGTCTATCGTTTCAGGATATTGAACCATGGGAACCATTTTCGGTTAGCGCACGATTTCGGTTATTCTGTGATTCTCGGTTCGGATAAGCGAGGCGCTATGATAACCAGACTTTGTGAACAATTTTTGTTCAACTCCTTTATTGTTTATGCGTGCGTACCTCACGGTTGACGCGGAAAATTTTTATTTATACAGATTTGCAACTTGCGATTTAATAATCAATACGGAATTATTGATCGGCAGTCGTGGCGTTGAACAATTTTTTAAATCATTTTCTCCCGTATCGAAAATACGTGTGTAGACTTTTTGAATAATTTTTTTAATCGTTCCGGAGTCTACGTCGTCTACGAGAAATCAAGTAGAGGAATTTTACCGACCGCATTGTTAGAAATATATAATATCAAAAAGGAATATGTTTATCCGACGATTAAACGATCGCCCCGCGCCGTTTAGAGCGATCAAACTCGAAGTACCCTAACCGCGAACCATATTCTACCGTTTTCTTCGTCATCGTCCGGTTTAACGAGGGTAACGTTTATGACCGGCGGGCGGCCATTGACTCCAGATTTTTGGGGTGGTAGAGGGGGGATACGAATTTTACGTGTTCAACGGAACTTCACCCACCCCCACTCCCGGAAGTCGCAGAATGGTCGGGAAGATTTTACGCGAATCTTCCTGGACCCTCTGCCACCCCCTGGAAAATCGGGTTAAACTATTGTCATTGCAGACAAGTTGCCTTGCTCCTGGGTGGATTCGTTATTATCTCCTCCTTCCCCTTTTCTCTCTCTCTCTCTCTCTCTCTCTCTCTCTCTGTCTCATCCTTTCTCCCACCCTTCCCCGGTTCTCTTCATTTTCCATCTCCCACTTCCGAATTATCTTTCCCCATTGAAACTGTGGAGAATAATTATCCGCTGTAGGCTTACGGATAAAAGACCGTCCATTGAAAACCATCCCCCTTCGGTACCCTTTTACCATCTTGCTTTTTGTTATCCTCGTAAATCAAGGTAATCTCATAGTGCGAACGCCTGTTACGGTCGCTGCAGGGCCATTATTTTCAAGGTCTCGCCGCGGCTTTAACCCACCCTCGTATAAAATCGTTACCGTTCGTTGAATTGTAAAAACAACGCCGCAATAATACCCGAAAAATGGTAAAGAAAAAAATGATAAAACGTTTGGGAGCAACGAATTTCCAATCATTTTTCCCCTGTTCCTGTTTTTTTTTTTTTTTTTTTTAATCAAACAGTGCGCATTGAGCTGTTTTTATTCCCAACTATTTTTTACACGCACACACACACACACACTAAACTGAGTTTCGGTGCAAATTGATTGGCAAACACAGACGAAGTTACACAAAATAAAGCCCGATTTTTATGAGCAGACTGTGGACCTTTGTGTAAAATAAAAACTTTCTGCAACAAAAAATAGGAGCCGAATGAAAAACTGTTTTCCTTCAATAACTTCAATAAGTCGGAAATAATAAGAAAAATTGATGCTCCTATATTATTTTAATATAGTTTTACCGTTTTTTAAGTTCACAGTTTATTTATGTTGTATAGGGTGGTCGAAAAATCATATTTATTCTTTCGTAAAGAAATTCGAATTTTATCGATTTATTTATAAATAATGACACTTTCTCTGTGAATTTTCGAAGGAAAACTTGTTTTTCAATGAAATCAAACTATTTAACTTTGACATTCGATGACCTGTCTGGTCTCGTGATTCCAAGATGCAATTATGTACAGCGAAATACTCGCCCGGGAGTTAATTGCGTTAAGTCAGATAATTAGCGAATAACGGAGCATGAACGAACCCAGGAAATGGTCTCTAAATAGGGCTTAACCTTTGGGCGAAGCTTCGAATGAAACGCTCGTCCCTAAAGAATCCGAGAGCCGTTGAAATAATGAACAGAGGATCAAAATTACAATTAACAGAACGAGGTCTACTCGAATTTTCTACAATATAATTATTCTATATTTTCATTTTCCTGTAAAATGTACGAAACGGTAAAATATCACTGTGCTCTCTTAGGTTTCACTGGTCAAAATGATAATCGAATTGTTTCGTTAATGTTTATGTTGTTCATTGTTGCAGATGGCCTGAACAAAAAGAAGAAGAGAAAATTAGGCGGAATAGGAAGCATTTTTTCCGGGGTTTCCGTTTCGCAACTTATGGCACAACGGGAAAGGGCTATTGTTGCGGCATCTGGAGTTCAAGGTTCATCGGTGCCAAATGGATCGCAGGTAATGCAATGATACTGTACATTAAGTTTCAACGAAATCTTACTTCCCAGCAACTGAGAACGCTTTGCTTTAGCTGTGTTGTTAAATTGTTGACGTGTGAGGGATTCCACACATCTAGAAAGATTAAAAAATATATCATAACAAAATTCACAAAATGATATCATCCCCTAATCTCTTCTTTCCTACAATTTTTATCTAAAACACGAATCTAAATTTTGTACAGTTTTTTGTTATGCATAAATTAGCACACTTTTCTTATATTTAGCAATTATCGAATAAAATTTTCAACTTATACAGTCGAACTATATTTTGAAGTGCTAACACCTAAATTGCAGATTTGATACATTTATAGCATTTTTGATTCAGTTTTAATAATAACCGAATTTGCTTATTGCAACAAAATGCACGCAATTTTGTTTATATATAAAGCTGACATCGTAAATATTTCCGTTGCAGGTATGGCCGATCGCAATTCCGAATTTGCAAGTCCAGCAGAGCAATCAGCAGATCTGCCACCAGACACTAAACTCGACCTCGCAAAATCAAGATGTGAACGGCTGTGCAACAAGAAATCCCCAGCAAAGGTTAGGTCAGCACAATATGTCGGGGATGCTAATGGGTAACCCGCTGATCATGAATCAGCCAGCTGCAAATTTCAACAACATGACTCAGCAACAGCAACAGCTGCTACAACAACAGCATCAACAGCTCATATTACAACAACAACAACAACAACAACAGCAGCAGCAGCAACAACAACAACAACAGCAGCAGCAGCAACAACAGCAGCAACAGCAAATGATGCAGCAGCAGCAGCAGCAACAACCACAATTACTGCCGCATCATCAACAAATGCAACACATGCAGATCTTACAGCAGCAAGAACAACCTCAGCATCAGAACACTGTTGTGAATCAACTGACCCAACAACAGGCTCCCCACTATCTGAATCAATTAAACCAGCAATCTTTGCACGTGATGCAGCAGCAACAAGAGCACATAAATCAACAGCAGCAGCAGCAACAACAACAGCAACAGCAACAACAGTTACACATACAGCAGCAGCTACAGAAGCACAAGATGCAGCAGCAGCAGCAGCAGCAACAGCAACAGCACTTGCCACAGGAAGTCGACCAGCAATCAGCAAACTTTAATCCTCAGCACCCGTCTGAGAACTACGTGCATCACATGCAAACTGCACAAGTATCATCCCAGCCCGCGCTGCATCCTCAACTGCATCAGCTCCATTCGCATCAGATGCAGCAACAGGCACAGCAGCATCAGCCTAATCAACATGTGATGCAAGCCCAGCCAGCGGATCCCTTCCAGATGCAGATACAGCAGCTACAGCAGCAGCAACAACAAGTACCTCAGGTGTGCGTCCAGCCCCAGTATCCTAATCAGCAACTAAGCCACCACTCCATGGACGTCATGCAACAACAGAACCCGGGTTCGGTGATGAACACGATGAACACCGCCGAGATCCAAACAAGGCACAACCGTACGCCGTCCGTGACGGACGAAGACATGAACGCCAAGCAGATGCAGCAGCAACAGCAACAGCAGCAGCAACAACAACAACAACAACAACAGCAGCAGCAGCAACAGTTGTTGTTACAGAATCATCCAATGCAACGGCATCATGTTGTTCAGAACGGGAACATGTCGACCAACTCGCACGAGAACGTCCAGCGGATGTACGCTCAGAACCAGGTGCAGTACTCAGCGAAGAACTTTGACGCGTCGAAGGGGAACGCGGCCGATGTGAAGCATCAGCAACAGTACGCGCTGTCCAACGTGGCGGGAAGGAGCCCGAACACCAATCACGAAGCACAATCCGGTATGGGACCAAATGGGCAGCCCGGCAACATGCATTTCACCTCGAGGACGCCGCCCTGGCAGCAGAACCGGCCAACGTCTGGCTCCCACCAGCCTCCTCTGGTCACGGTGCAGAACATCACCTGTAACTCCTTCGATCGCGTACCACCTCTGCATCATCACATTCCACAGGCGACCACCTGGACCGACGAGGTGGCGCGGAAGAAGGCGAAGCCTAGCAAGGTGGTGGTGAAGAAGCAACGCCAGCACAGCGTCACCGAAGTCAGGAGCAACAGCCTGGACCAATCCGCGCCGAGTCCGATCGACGAGTTCAACGACAAGGCGCACCAGAACAGTAGTCAGATCGGCTCCACGGTGAACAGCAGTGGACCGTCGTTCTTGGAGGATCCTAGCGGCTACCTGGCCCAGCAGACGGCTCTGTTGAACAGCACGATATCGCGGCAGACAGGGGTCAGCAGTTCCCAAGTGGGTCTGGTGGTGAACAACTCGAAGACGCCGCAGACGAGCCATAACTCGCACCTGGCGAACAACGCCTATCTTCCACAACCAAAGCCTTCCTCCAGTGTCAGCCCGACGAGCACGTCGACCTTCAACTCGGTGAAGAATCACGCGACCTCGCCGGTCGTCGTGCACAGCAGCATGACGCCCACGTCGAGCAACGGTGGTCCCGATTCGGAGAGCAGTCCTTGCCAAGGTTGCGTGACCAGCGCCGACACACAGTCGTTCGTGCAGGACCAATACAAGCAGCAGATTCAACGCCAGTACCTGATGCACTCGGATCAACGCGAGGACCCCGTCACGTCGTCCACGCTTGGGGAACAGTATCAGAACAACCAGGCTGACTCGAGGCCCATCCAAGGCGGCACCGTGAGCACTAGTCATGGATCCCCGATCGGTACGAACAGTCCAGCGAACTCGGACACACCAGCCTCGTCCACGCCAGGAATCTCGCAGCCTGCCACGCCGCAGAGTCTCATCTCGTCGCAGCCATCGACCCCGCACAGCTACTCGCAACCGCCCACACCTCATTCGCACGCCACGTCAGGCCAGGTGCCATCCCAACCGCTAACACCTCAGGCTCAGCAGCCGTCACAGTCTTCGATGAGCACTGGTGTTCAGGAGCAACGCTCTGAGACACCATGCTCCGCAGCGAACAGCTCTAGCGGGGTCACTGTTTGCAATTCCTCGATGCAGACGTCCTCGTCCATGA
The DNA here is from genome assembly GCA_028454245.1 of Halictus quadricinctus. Classification (NCBI taxonomy): domain Eukaryota; kingdom Metazoa; phylum Arthropoda; class Insecta; order Hymenoptera; family Halictidae; genus Halictus; species Halictus quadricinctus. Next base: position 3,374,714 of record CM052124.1, read on the forward strand.
CGGATAACATCGCGCCCCAGGTTGTCAAAAGGCAGACGATGAGGCAGTCGTCGTTGGATGGCTACCAGCCGCATCCTCATACCGTGAACGCCGTTACCAGGGTACCCATGAGCCACTTTACAGGAACCTCTTCAGTGATCACTACCATGGCCAGTGGACACACCGTCAGTAGCAACACCATCACTTCTGTGCTTGCTGGGAGAGCCAACACTGCTACAGTTTCTATCAACACACCTTCCGGCATACCGAACCCCGCGATACCAGACATCCTCTCCAACAAAGCCCAACATCAAACGTCCCCTACTTTAACAAATGTCCCGGTGACTTCTGTGACCACTCATACCTCTTTACCAAGCAGCCAGCCGTCGATAGCGATTAGTGTAACAAAGTCGCCGCTCGAGATGGTCCAAAGCGTCGTCAGCAGCATACAAGTACCTCAGGCCAGCACCAGTTCGCCGGTGCAGCCGCAGAATCAGCCGCAGCAGCATCAAACGCAGCAGCATCCTCAGTCCAACGTTCAAGTCCACAATGTTCTCACTTCTGGCGGAATGTTGAAGCATCCCGCAGGGTCCACATTACCGCCTGGTCATATCCTCGTGTCCAGCGGTGGCCAATTGATCATGGCTAGCACTGGGTCGGGTATCAATGGCGTGATGGCTCCACCTCCGCCGAAGATCATCTCGAATTCCAGCTCTATGCCACCGTTATCGGTTTCGCCGATGGTTACGAGCGTAACCGGAGCAGTCAGTCAGGTGATCCCAGCTGTCGGCGTGGCTCAGCAGGTGATAGGTCAGCCAACGGTCCTGGTGAACACCATTCAGACTCCTGTACTTATTCAACCTGGTGTGATGACGATGGACAGCATAGGCCAGAACGTTCAGATCCCTCATCTAACGGTTGCAACTGGTAACGTGATACAGAACGCGCAGTCGATCATCGACGCGAATCAGGATGTCACCAGAAACGTGAACGCGAACCAGGGTATGGTGAATCGGCAGCCGGCTCTGCTCTCTCCTGAGTCGATGAGCAAGAAGAAGGCGTACAAGAAGCGAAAGGGCAACCCGCAGACTGTGGCGTCCATGTTGCACATCGCCTCGTCGCAGCAGAACGCAGGAATGTTGATGCAGTCGCAGTCGAACTTCGCGCAACAGAACTTCCAGACCCAGAGCATAGGTGGTCCCATGCTTCAAGCGTTGACCATTGTGCCAGGGAAAGGAGGTGCGCCAGCACAATTGGTTATGAACGGACAGGCTGGCACCACGTCGGCGCAGTTCAACGCCCAGCAGATCATCACGAATCCTCAACCAGCTCAGCAGATCAATCTTCTCCAGCCGGTGAACTTGTTGAACGGCGCAGCTGGGATGGTGCAGAACTTCCCGACCATCCAGCAGTTCATTGTCCCTGGTATCGGCAGCATGGTCATGTCTGCCGACGGGACTGCGACCTTGCTTCAAGACACCGGCAACATTGGCATGCAGTTGCAGATACAGAACGTGAACGGTCAGAACGTGTTGACCCCGGTGCAAAGTCATAGCGGAATATTCAATCCCAGTCAGAGTATCTTGGCAGCTGGTCCTGCGGGGATGGTGATTCGAGCACCGCAGGCTACCGGTGGCAAAATCATCCAGCAGCACAGTCCAGGCGCACAATTCCTCTCGCCTAACAGCGGTCAGTTCCTGGTGAACGGCACCACCTCGTTCGGCAACCAGCTCAGTCCCATCGTGGCGAACGTGAGTCCCAATCAACAGGTGACCTTCAACACCTCGCAGGTCAGGCCATCCAACATGCAGGGCCAGCAGGAGTTCATACAAATGAACGGGCAGACCTTGATGGTACCCTGCGGAACCGCGCAGAACATTGCCGTCTCCTCAGCTTCGAATCAGCAGAATACAACGTTTGTGCAGCAGAACACCACGATCGTGCAACAGCAGACCACCATGGTGTCCAACAATCAAATACCGAACTTTCAATCGGCGGCTCCCAACGGGACGGCCGTTGATCCTTCGTTGAACATCGATCACAATCAAAGTTATATCTTGAGCTCCGGCATGATCCAAGGGAAGGCGCCAACCTCGCCGAAGAGTAGCGTAAACTCGCCGTCTGCGGATCAGAATGTCGAGCAGCAACAGTACGTTCTTGCTACCAGTAGCACGACCGTCGTTGAGAAGACTGCGCAACAGAGCGAGCAACATAGCCCGCTGATGGCGAGACATTCGGTGTCCACGCAGACGGCTGGCAACCAGGCGAACATGGCACAGTCTGCGATGATGAGGCAAGGGTCGCCTCCGGACACCACCACTCTCAGTCCTGGGAACAGTCAGAGATCCAACAGCCCTGCTGTGGACACCACCACGCATGGAGCCGCTTCGCCTGCACCGCCGATCACTGCTAGACATCACTCATCGTCCACGGTAATGCTTCAGATTTGAATATTCTTTGATGCAGGGAAGGTTTTCACATGTCATTTTGGAGACTTGTTAAGAGACTAATTATTGTCATTTATGTAGAATGTCCTCATGACCACTGTGTCTTCAAAGCTAGCTAAGTGTTTTGCAGCTAGCTTTATCAGGGGGATCGAGGACCCCATGAAAAGGGGTGTGCTAACCCCCTGATGAAGCTAGCTAAACTAGTGTTGAGACATGTGGAGTCCCATAACAGCCTCGAATCCCTTGCCCACAGCAATTGATATTAAAATGACCATATGTAAAATTGGAAAAGTAGAAGAGGACAATTGTTTGATGATTGATCTATTGGTTTCCAGCCGATGGTTCATTGCGTGTCGAGCAGCGAACCGGACTCAGGCGACGTTCCGGTGGCGTCCGAGGACTGGAGGATTCAGGGTATCACTACAAAGGAGATAACGCTTAGCCAACCGGGTCTCCACGGGAAGACGTACGTGGAGTCGACGGTGACTACTGGGATCCAGGTTGGTACCCATGTAGATCAGGTCAACCGTCATCTAACTCTAACAGACATGCACCAGCCAGCCGATACGACACACCCTGAAAACACATACGCTGACTCACAGGAGCATATGGACACATCATCACCAAATCATTCCATATATTCAGACACAATGGACCACTCCCCCGTGGAAGATCAGATGACCGTCGATAACAAAGACATGACGGATCTCTCTTACACAGAGATGGACGTCAGCGCGTTACCGGTTGTAGGTCACGGTCACTATCAGCCGATCCTCTATCATAGCCAGCATTACGTTCCAAACGCGAACGTTTATCGACAGCAAGCTTTAGTGCCAGACCACGCGCATTATACGATGCTACCTCAGAAATTTGACGACAAGCATAACGTCGAACAGAGCCAAATTGACTCGCAGATCATGCAGCATATCGTAGACCAAGACGTCAACGCGCACACTTCCGAAGAGAAGTCGTTGGACGAGCAAACCGTCGGCGTCTCTTATTGTCCCGAGAACGAGAACTATCAAAAATTTGTAAGCGTCGGCATCGCCACGCCACCCGGCCTCTATCCACACTTGTACAACTATAGGTCTGATCCTAATGGCATTGCTGTCGTTAATTACTCGCCCAACAAACAACAGGCCTATATAAACCCATACATTTACAATCCGTTCGTCTATGCGCAAGATGTCGACGACGGTGATGACACCGACGCGTCGTCGGATGATTAGGATCATATTTTTACTTTATTTCCGTTACGGGTCGATCGATGCCGATCTTAATTTTGTACATTCTAAAATCGTGTGGCATTACTTGACATGGCATTACCATTACGCGTTTTAATCAATTTTTATATATATATACTTATATATATATATATACTTATTAAGTTTGTAATTAGTTTGTATTTAACGTTATCGAACTTTTCGCTTGCAGACTCTTTTTTTTTCTTGTGGGGCCAAGTTTATCCGAGGCTCGTGTTTTTCTTTTTAGCGTTATTATTTAAAATGTACATTGCAATAATGTAACTTTGTACGCTCGTCCGTGTGTCGAAACGAGATGCCAACGAAGAAACGAGACGAAAAAAAAAATGAAAAAAAAATTGCAAAAAATAAGCACCCAACAGGCATAGGGGAAAAATCGTCGTGATTCTTTTATAAATGGCAAACAGAGAAAATAATAAATTTTTGCTGAACAATATCTTTCTGTTTGAAAGTCGTCTGGTATTACAATTATTCCTGAAACAATTGGCAAAAGATTACCTTGAGATGAGCATGCGTAATCAGAGTTTGGATTTCGTCTATCTTGGTACCACTTTTCTCGTTTGCATGCCGCGAAGAATGTCCAATTTTTT
>CM052124.1:3379091-3391174 GCA_028454245.1 Halictus quadricinctus
GATACTCGGGACATATATCGAGAGAAGACCGTATCTCTGGAAACGAGAGTTGTTGAAAATACCGGTTTCTACAACGTGTCCAAAAAATAATTGAATTCGGAGGGTAGCTGTCCCGTCCAGCATTTTCTTGTACATAATCACCCTCGCGTTTTGCCCTCGCATGTGTATAATCTTCGGGGGGGATCGTTGTTCCGGGTGCGCCGAACCCGTTGACCTAAGCCGCGTACGCGCGATAATTTGTCGCGTAAATCTGCGATTTTATTGCCGTCCGTAATTTCGCGGTTCGAAACGAGTGTCCGGAAATTTACGTCTCGGTCGCCACGCGAATCCGTCGAATGCGACGGGAAAATTATGACGAGACAGACCTCCGCGAGTCGCCCGGTCGGTTTACGACCCCCGGTGTATTTATATCAATCGGTAAAACGAAGCGACGTATTTTTCGCGGAACGTGCCGCGATCGGATTTATATGACGCGCGAAGCAACACGGCCGCGAACGCGCGCTGAGAAATCGGTATCGGTCATGACGACGAGTCATTGCATGTGCTCGACTCACATCCGATATATATTTCATTTTGCCACTGATCTCGCCTACCACCATTTGAATGAAGCTACTAATCATTTATTTAACGAGCACACGCGCGAGCAAGAAGCACAGTTGGAGAAAAAACTACGGTTCGATGACAGCGGGTCAGACGACCTTGGCGGAAACTATTCGATCGAAACTATGGCGGCTCGAGTATAGCACGCAAGGTGTCTTGTTATTGGCTGGTGAAACCGGGGAAAAAATGTAAGAATGTAATGGATTGGATAACGCAATTTTTTAGAATTTTTTGAAAAATATTTCTCCGCACGAAAATCCAATTGTTTTATGAGCCTTGAGATTTATTTTTTCGATTTTACCACCACGCACATAACACCCTAAACGAATACAGAAAAATTAGTATGACGCACTAGCAAATAAAAATTGTACAATATTTTTCAGCCTTGCAACTAGATATTGTCGATACATTTCTGGAAATGTTAATTTCCAAATTAGATTTGAAGATTTAAAAATTTTAGTTTGCACTTCCTAAAGAGTTCCCAACGAGTTCCGTTTCGAGTTCCTTTTTGGACGTACATTTGTTTCCGACGTGGTTATGTTTGTCCCTAAAGATGGTTAATTTTGTTCGATCGAATACTTTCAGTCGGAGGAAGTAGTTAAACAAATGAACTGTTTCGAGGACCGTTCCATTCGCAAAGCACGCACCAACAGCATACAGCATTTCCGTTGTTACGCGTTGCACCTATTGGCCAAAGTTAACACACAATTTCATAACAGACGGAGGCTCGTGGGATCGTAAAACAATGCTTTAGCTACGAAACACTCGTCAAGACAATTGTGACATTCTCCTGATTAAAACGAGCCCGAACACGATACAAATCGTACCACATTTGCTCGTTTAATCCGCGATTTAGTGGAACCTCGATTATCCGAACCGTCGATTACTTCATTATCCGAATGCTTGCGTGTGTCACATGAAAGCATCGTGACGTGTATGGATCGCCTTTGCATTTTAATACAATCCATATACGTCATATACGTCACGATTTAATCTAACACTGCTTGAAGAATTGTTCTATCGTCACGTTCCCCTCACTAGTTCGGATAATCGAGGTTCCACTAAATCGCGGATTAAACGAACAAACACGGTCCGAATTGTATCGTGTCTGGTATCGTTTTATTCGCAAAACTGTCACGAATATGCCGGTGAAAGTTTCATGGAAAAATAATGAAAAACAACAAAGCTATATTAGTTTAAACGATCAGGAAATAGCTTCTGTACACGATTTAAATGACATTTCTTGTTTTCCCATATATGAAAATAACTGTCTGGCAAGAGGTTAAGAACATTTAACCGATCTGTAAAATTAAACAAATTATTGAAAAGAAAAGTGGGAAAATTTTGAAACCACGATCTCACGAGCCTGTCGTGCTTGCCGGCCCAAGCTCCGGTCCATTAAAAATCACGCTGACTCGCCACCATGTTTCGGGCCCTGAGTTCATTATAAAAAAAAAAAAGAAAATCCCAGCGAATCGAGAGAGAAAGCGAGACGAAATCGAAAGAAAATCTCGTGTGTTTGGACCGTTTAGTAACCAAGGCGAAATCAGAGGAGAAGAGCCAGAGGAAACTGGAAGTGGGTGAGCTAGTGTGGGGCGCCGCAAGAGGAAGTCCGGCATGGCCGGGCAAGGTCGAGTCTTTAGGCCCCCCGGGGTCTATGACAGTCTGTGTCCGTTGGTACGGGGGCGGGGGCGGTCGGAGCCAGGTCGAGGTCAAGGCTCTCAAGTCCCTCTCCGAAGGCCTCGAAGCGCACCACCGTGCGCGAAAAAAGTTTAGGAAGTGAGTCGCACCACCCTCGTTTCGCGAATTAACCAGTCCACGTTGCTAACGAGTTCTCGATCACACTTACGGGTGATACGCACTCGGGGACCAACGATAGTAACAAAAACAACCTCAGTATACTACCACAAATATCCCTCCAGGTGTGTCGGGTCCAACGTGACCTTGACAGACCTTGATCTTTCACTCTTTCGCTATTACCGGTGTCTACACAGCGATTTTTCAGATTTCCTTGCAATCTCAGCATTCAACCCTTGGTTTAACAATATTCCTTATTTTTCTATGCAAAAAAATATTTTTATCTTTTTATCACCCCCCTTTTCAGCTGTATAGACCATCTCTTATATTCGAAGAAACAGCTTTATCGAATAATCAGTAATTTGGAATAATTAATTAATTTCCCTTAAAATTAAGTATGAGAATTTCCATAAAAATTTGCAATCCCTTTAGAAATACAAAAGGATCTTCTTTTTATCTTCTTTATAATTTTTAATTTCCACACTCGAAAGGCTTAGCGAAAGGGTGAAACTTGGGAATAATTTTGAGAGAAAAGTTATTCAGCTTCATGGACGAAGGTTGAAATCAATTTTTTAGTTTCTGAAATTTGATTAACGGCAGCCAAAATATGATACAATTGCATAATGCATTTCTGTTTATTATTTTACTATCGTTTGTCCACGTCTGAGATCTTGTGATAGTTTTTAAAAAGTCTAAAATAAAAGAAGAAATTTTTTACAAATTTGATTCAGGAAAATGCATACGCCTTATTGCATCATGCGTTCGAAGGTCAATACTTTTGTATTTGTATGAGTATTGTACAGCATACGGGTAACAAACCAGCAGCCAATGATATCGAGTCTCTGTTACATTTAAGAAACGCCTCGCGTAACTGCGATTTTAGTATGCTGCGAGCATAATTTCTTAATGTAGAACGCTTCTTTTTTTAAAACTATTCTTTAAAAAGCCTTTTCTCGAAAGACGCTTTTACTCTAATTCTGTGATCGCAGTTGCGCGTATTAGGCGTGTTTTTTTTTTTTTGTTTAATCTACACTCTATATAGATATGCGCAATTCTTTTATTCTGCTTAGTATTGCTGTTTAAATAGAGCTATTATTCTGTCTTTAGTAACATGTTCTTTGTAGTATAATATTCGTAGACCGTATTACAACGTGGAATATCATTGACGTCGACAAAATGGCAATCCTTTGTTCGATGCAATCAATGTACACAAGTAAAAATTAAAAAAAAAAGGATACAAATTATATTTATACTAAAGAATTATACTCTCATATAATTAATGTCTTTTAATTGGAAGTATCTGACGGAACAAAATTTTTTCAAAAGCGATAAACTAGACGGGTGTACTGATCGATATACTGATGAATCAATTAATTATTTTTAATGAGAGTTTGGGAAAGTATTTGTTCAAAATGAAGTCATTAGTTTTTTCAAGAATTATGACGAACTTAGTGGAAATCGATAGAAATAACGAGCAATCGAGATTTTTATATCAGTTTTACAATACATCACTAGCATAGAGATCAATTGATTGGTATTGAAATTGCTAAAGATTATTCACAAAAGTGGCAAAAAGAAAAAGACACTTTCATATTGTTCATTGGAACTTTGTGTACATCAATCGATCAAGGAACGTTTCAAGAGACTCGACAATATTTCTATGCAATTTACACCGTAAAACTGCAGATTTTTATGCAAATATCAATTTTCCTGCAGTACTGTATGCAACCTAGAAAAATCAATATTACGTGTACCTCGTGTATCAATCAGTCGAAAAAATTCAAAATTAAATGAAAATCTAGTTAACCCCCACTTTTCTCACACTTTGGAACGACGTAACGTCAATATAGAAATTATTATTAGTTGTTCAAAGTCACTGAAAAAAAATATGTCAAATTGATACAGATGAGGGTTAAAATTCAGTACACATTTCTATAACCCTTATGTCAATACTGTTCTTGTTGACAAGTAGCAAAATCATTTCTATTATCTCAGAACTTTGTAGTTGTGCAGGGTTGTTCGACGAAAATATGCGCCGAGTGAATTAACATTGAATAAACATGCAAAGTTTCTGTAATTTAACCAGTGTATATTTAATTAACCCCGCGGAACTACAAAATTCTGACGACCATGAACAATTTATAATTATTCACAATTCTATAATTTTATGCGGCACAGAAAATATTAAAAATACGAAGTACAACGATACTAAACGCCGCAGAAAGTCACATTTCTCGACATGAGGGTTAGCCATAGCATATGTTGCATACATTCTGGCACGGAAAACGCATAAAATCCGCAACGGAACCCCAGGCCTCCAGAATCAATTTTGCGTTTCTGAATCTCTCCAAAAAAAAAGGTCCAGCAGTCTCCAAAGACACAAAACCGATTCTGGTCGGTGGGAGGACGTTCCACGAGCCTAACTTCGCCAAGTAGTATAGCGTATCGCATCCTAGACGTATCACGGCTTCGCTGTTACCCTCCTGAGCCTGTCCAAAAAAAAAAAAAAAAAAAAAACAAGCAGCCCTCGCCGGAGTTCACCCAGAGGACTAACGCCACGATTTTCTCGTGTCCCCCCGTTTCTTCTTCTAGAAGTCGTAAATTGAATATGCAGCTGGAAAACGCGATACAGGAGGCGATGGCTGAGCTGGACAAGGTGCCAGAGCCGGGCAAGGACAAGAAGACAGCCGGCGGCGGCAAGCCCTGCAGGGCGCAGGGCCTGAAGGAGCCCGGCGGTTCGAGGTCCGAGGGCAAGAAGTCGTCGAAGAAGTCCGTCGGTGCGTCGAACCCTGTCTCGTCCGAGCAGAAACAGTGTCGATGACCTTCGAACAACCCGTCTGCTTAGGCCAACACACTACATCTTCTAACCTTACAACAGCACGTGTAAAAACAACAGGTGTTTCGACGACGAACGGCTCCCCGGTGTTACTCGCGCGTTCGTTAGCATCCTGTGATCAAAGGTCGACTTCGTTCTACCTTCTTTTTCGCTACCCTAATCTACATAATACGATTGGCGAATGAACAATTTTTTATAAAACTTTCACCCTGTCACCTGTTGACGGTACGAAAACGACGTAGAACGAGAGCCGAACGAACCGTTCGCATCCGTCTCTCTCTCTCGTCGAGAGACAACCAAAAGAGGAACTTCCAGTATTAGAGGTACAATGGAAAAAAAAACGGTTCTTTCGATTCGTTGTTATAGAAGACGGTTTATCCTATCTGACGACGATCCCCTGTAAATACCGACGATTTCTTTCGCGTTTCTCCTGGCGTCGCGATTCATTTCTCCTGTGTACATAAGTCAACGAAAATTATGCTCCGAGTTTCTACAGACCAGAGGTCGCCAACACCTGGCACATTGCGACCGATTTCCTAGAGCCACGCCCCCTTCTTCCCTGGCCACGCCTCCGGGTACGCCTCCCGCGTATCAACTGCGCGTGGCGCATCAGGGCGACGCCCATGTCAATAAATTTCCACATTACCGAGGTGGTACTATCGACAATGCGTTTTTTTTTGTCAGTGGTACCCCCTCTGTAGGCCTATTTTACTATGTCCAGAAGATAAATTTGAAAAATAGCCTTTAATTTCGTCGCCAATATTTTATTTAGATATGGAAATACGTTTTCGCGTAGATTTCTGCAAAACGATTGGAAGGAGAAGTCCTGTTCAAAATTTCGCGCTCCGAAAGTTATATTCCAAATTTATTTTCTATATTTCTTTTTCGAGATTGTCGTGCGACGTGGTGGAATAGGCTTACGGGGGATACCACTGAGAAAAATAGAACGCATTGACAATAGTACCCCCCTCGGTAATGTGGAAACCTATTGATACAGGTGTCGCCCTAATGCACGGGGCGCAGTTGACACGGGTACGCGCCTGAGGTGGCTCGAGAACTATGACGTAACGAGCGGAGCGAGACGTGTGGCCGGAACAGGGGGCCGTGGCCCGCTAGAGTCGGTCGAAATGGGCTCGCTGTTGCCGACCTCGGCTATAGACGGTACAGATCGGAAAATGTTTCGATCGAGGGCTGATGGAATTACGGGGACCTTGAAGAGTCTGTCCGGCTCGAGACGTTCCTTCGGTTCGTAGGATAATTCGTCGTTATTCACGGTAATTCGTCTCTGCTACGTAGGCGTGTACAGTTTTAGAGCGGAAAGCGATTTTTCCTATTGGTGTTCGAGCGTCTCGACTAACCGCAGAATTAACCTAATCGTATTTAAATGATCGCGGGAGGCGTGTACGATCCGGTTGTATATTCTTAATTTGTTAAGAATATTTTACAAAAAAAAAATTTACTCGACGCGTTTCTGAAACGATTATTGTTGGATTGTCGTTGCGTGCAGACACCGATGTGCACGAAAATATTTTTCTTTAGAGCGAGGACCGCGCGAGAATGAGGAAAAGATTTGTAAAAAAAAAGAAACTTTGTTGTATCGAGTCTTCGTGCGCTATAGCACGCTATAGTCGCCCGCAGGACCTTGAAGTTAATCTGTTCGACGCACGGAAAATTTGTACAGCATTGTTTTCGCGTTCCTTGAGAAAATTATAAATCGTCGGATATCTTGTAATCTTCGGAGACAATTGTTAAAGTTGGCTGATTGTTTCCCAGCGAGGGCTGGTTCTACGAAAAATTTCATTCGAGTTCGTTTAATTCGGTTAAAGAGCAGGGGGGGGGGGGGGGGGCTAGAAAAGCGTTTCCGTTGGGTGGGGGGGGGGGCGGGGACCGGGAGTTTTTTATTGTGAGGACGAAACTTTAACAATTTCTTCCGAGGGGGCAAACACAACTTTTTCCTGCTCGCGAAGGACTAAGATCAACGACGAGTTGGGAAAGTTTCTTCTTGTGAAAAAAAAAAAAAGGAAAAAGGGGAACGGTTAAGTGTCTCGGTTAACGAGTTTCTGTTGAGCGTAGTTTTTAGCGAAGGCGTACTTACATCGCGACTCTTTCGAGCAACAAGCGTCTCTCGAGTGTTACATTAACATTCACGGACATACGCGGCCGTGAGACGCCGAAAAAGCGTATCTCGAAGATGAAGAAGAAGATGAAGACGAAGATGATGATGATGAAGAAGAAGGAAGAAGAAGGTGTCCGGTGAACTATACTAATCCGGGCGTGTTCCATTTTGAAACACAGTTTTACGCGACCCTGAATTTCTTTTTTAAAATGTCGACGATGCACGAGAATTAGTATCCGCGACGGAACAGAGAAGTAACAAAGGAACAAAACACACACACACACACACACACACACGTACACACGCATCCACACAAAAGACCGAGAACGAGCGCAGGTAGTTTTTAAAAACGATATTTTTGCGAATGAATCAACGTCACTGTACCTACAGAGAGATACTATTCTCAATCAATCATTTTTTAGATGGCTATACATAAATATACAAGGTGTAATTCTTTTACCGGGACGTCATCGTGTTGGATCGCGAGGATATCGAATAGAACTCGACACGTTGGGATCCTTTTTAAACACGGCCGGCGACCGGGTCGGCGTTTTTTGAAAACCCGCGTAAAACCAACTTTTGTAAACGTTATTCCGTAGACGATAAATGAATACGAAGAGTACGACGATATTATAGCGTATTCGATGCGCCGCGGACACGCGAAACCGAATGGGGTTTTTTGTACATAAGACAGGCCAGATTGATTCAGAATTGGAAGTCTCTGCGAGGTGTCTTGTCCGGGCTTTGATCGACACACGCTGGGATCCACTTTCAACGAGATTTGGGGCTTTCGGGTAGCTTGAAGTAACGTTTCTTTAAAAAATCATCGGAAAACCGCGAGAGAAAAAAAAAAGAATCACGTAGACCAGGGTACGGGCAACTTTCCGGTGAAAACGAACTCGAATACAGCAGAAGAAAGTTACTATAATGTCCAGAAAATCGATAGTTGTCTGGATATTACTGTATTTACAGCGATAGTTCGATAAGCGTCCGAGTTCGGGGCTCCAGGCGTTTCCAGGCCTCGCCTCTTTGCTGAACGACTAACCGCGCGCGAGCTCTCCGCACCGCTCCGTCAGCTGTGGGGCGGGGAGCGCATGCGCGTAAGCGGGGAGGCAGTCCTGACCGCCTCCCGAGCCCCGAAGTTCGCCGAGCGACCGCTGGGCGGAGTGTAAAGAGCCCCAGTGGGCGTGGTTTAGTCACCAGTGCCCTTCACAGGGCAGTTCTCAGCCCGTATCCGGAATAGACCGTCGAAGGAGATTCGAGAGATGCTGCTCCGCCTTGTTTCAGGTGATCTCGCTACGATAAGGAGGAGTACCTCGTCCTTATTTTTTTATCGAACGAAAAACAAATTCAAAACGACACAACACCATCGTCGCACAACTTTAGCCCCAAGACACGAGAAATGTTCCTTTGCATGCACCACGCATAAAACATGTACAAAACTTACAGAGTAAATCTTTAAAAGTTAGTAGTATAGTAAAGGACATCTTGCTCCGAGTATCTCGGTCCCGGGGAAAGCTTTCGATGCGTTGCTTTGTTATTCGTGAACATACTTCTTCTCTTTTTTTTTTCCCCCCGTTTACATATTTGTAAATTCTGTGTACTCTTGGACTCTACACCCCTGGGAAGCAATTGTATTTAAATAACGATAACGAATGAAGCTTTCAGTAGATCTGAACATACACTCTAGACAGACAATAAAGAACAAGTATCAAAAAAAAAAAAAAAGAGAAATCGAAGAGGATCGCGCGAATTCGTTCGTTGTGTAGCACATGTACGCTCTCCTGTACTCGTCAATTTGCGAACCGCTGATTATTCGTTGCTACGTGAAACCGCCGAGAACACGGGGGACGCTCTGGGGGTACGCTTTAAGGGATCTCTTACTGTAACTCGTAACGATTAAAATATCAAAAAAAAAAAAGCACACAGTGGACCAACACGTCACTTTCAGTGGACCGTCATTTCACGAAATACTTTCGACACAATGAAATCTTCAATTTCTTTCTATTCGCTTCCGCGTTAGTTGCACATCGGTAACAGTTTAGAGTACGCTGTCGAAGGTTCTCGAATGAGAACAAACTTGAACGGTGCGCGGTCGTCAACGTTGATCTATCATCGGTTGAGCCAAGTACGTACTCGCATCGAGTTCAATCATTCAGATCAAACGTAAAATTCTAAATGCAAGGACCACTATTTACGGTAAATGCGCGAGCGCGTTGAACAGTTACCGTTTCACGCAGCTGTAGCAACGAGTAATCGCCCCATAGCCGCTATGGCTGTCGATCATCTGCACGACAGTGGTGCACAAGTGTCGCCAGATCTGGGGAGGGAGCACGGATCGAGGAGAAACAGCTACCCACTCTACCGGTACCGGAGTACGCATAGAGGCGGAGCGCGACTGGCCCGTGGGCGGAGCGTGGGGGAATAGCGCGGTAGAAGGCGGAGTTAGAGGCGGGGACACGAGTCCTGATCTGGCGACACTGACTATGCAATATGTAGTGGACTCAGTGTCGCCGGATGAGGGGAAACAGCTACCCTCTCTGTCGGTACTGGAGTACGCACAGAGGCGGAGCGCAACTGGCCCGTGGGCGGAGCGTGGGGGAATAGCGCGGTAGAAGGCGGAGTTAGAGGCGGGGACACGAGTCCTGATCTGGCGACACTGACTATGCAATACGTAGTGGACTCAGTGTCGCCGGATGAGGGGAAACAGCTACCCTCTCTGCCGGTACTGGAGTACGCATAGAGGCGGAGCGCAACTGGCCCGTGGGCGGAGCGTGGGGGAATAGCGCGGTAGAAGGCGGAGTTAGAGGCGGGGACACGAGTTCTGATCTGGCGACACTGGTGGCGTCACGAAGTCGGAATAGCTTTTCAGTGTTTTTCTTTCTTTGTTCGCGAATCACGCGCCTCTCATGAACGACTTTCACATCAAAGCAAATCAAAAAGAAGCTCGAGAGAAAGAACACGGACGTGTCGACGGGTCTCTCCTCGTACTTATAGTGAAAAATTTCAAAAAAAAAAAAAGAAGAATGAAGTCTCGCTTCCTTCCGCGACACGACGGGAAACACACACGGACACGTTCGGGAACACGGCGTGTTCGTGTCGCAGATTCGTAGATTTCCGTTATTCAAATGAATGCGTGGCGAAAGACATATCACCATGTGCACGGCGATTTCCGAAACTGAGCCCTTCCGGTGGCAAAACACACACACACAGAGAGAGAGAGAGAGAGAGAGAGAGAGAGAGAGAGAGAGAGAGAGAGAGAGAGAGAGAGAGAGAGAGAGAGAGAAAACTAAAGTAACCGAAAGAGAACGAAATACGAACGACCGCCGAGGTTCGTGCGAAGGATAAAGCAGAAAAAGAAAATGGGCGAAACGGCTGGCATCGCTGTATACAAAATGGGACCGTTTAAAGATAAGACAATTCTAATTTTATCCGCTCGATATCCTTCGAATAATAAACTACTAGGCCCTACCTCGCCTAGTTTCGCGTGAGATCTATATAGATCTATAGATCGATCGCCGGAGGGAAGCGTTTTTTTTTGTCCTTTCTCCGCGGAAGGAGAAGCGAATTCGTGAAACAGTAAAGACTTACCTCAGTAAATGTAATGTACGCAAGAATCAAACGAGAGTACGTATATTATACTGTAGTGCTGACGTCCTTTGTATATTTTCCGTATTGTACATAACTATACATACGCCTTAACGATAATTATTGCTGTACGATAACCGTCGACGTGCGCGTTATTTAATATTTATGCGAATCTTGGGACGAGGGTCGCGAGGCGAGCTCGCGGGGAAAGCGACGCCCGTCGGAACTGTAACTGTAATTAATATACTAATCTTTCAATCACCGGAGAAACTTGCTATCAATTGTACAGGGTTCGCTCCTTAATTTTAATGTATATTTTTAATCATCGACGTGGCGTTCTCAAAGTGTATATTTATTTTTGTAGCACCTTTTATTCGGGATCGTTTTCTTAGTGGCAATTTGTGTTTTAATCGTTCACCTGTGGATTTTCCTTTGTGTAATGAAATTCTTTAGAAAATCGTGTTGACGGACGAATAAAGTAGAGTCGACACGTGCGTTCTATGGATTTTCTTTTTTCGTTTTCTTTTTTGATCGGATAGAATTTGCGTTGAGAAATCGCGTGGACGGAGGAACGAAGATGGCGTCGACCGGCGCGTCGCTTTCTCGCGCGAGATCGACGAATTGCGGAGAGAATTGCGTGCACGTTAAATGTCTGCTATCTCGGACCGTGAAGAGGCCTATGTTAGTCGACAGTTTGTTGCGCATCGTTCGTTCTTTTCCTTTCGCGAGTACGATGGGTTTAGGCGCGGCCGGGAAGAAGCATGGTCGACGACGCGTTCGGCCGAGGGGCGCGATTGATCGGGAGGGGCAAACAAATTTTTTTCGAGGACTAATTATTAAACAGGGCTAGTTATCGGGGTGTGACTGAGGGAAGCGCGAGTTTCTACGGCAGATATTTATTACCTATTATTATTTATCGAAAGCGGGGGGGAAAGAAAAAAAAATGAGAAAATGAGAAAAGAAGCGTAGTTATATTTAACGGAGCGTTTCGTTCGCTTGTTATGTTTTGAGAGAGATATAAATTAAACAAATTGTGCGCGAGGCGACTTTTGCTCTTTGTCGCGAAACTGTACAGCGAGAATGCGAGAGTGTGACTGTGTGCGTATGCGTGTGTGCGAGAGAGAGTGAGAGAGAGAGAGAGAGAGA
>CM052124.1:3393697-3423098 GCA_028454245.1 Halictus quadricinctus
TTTTTAAAAAGTTATGTTGCTTCAAATAGTGTAGACTCAGTTTTGCTCGTTAGTGTATATGTACCAGCCTGATTGAAAAATGAAAGGCCAAGAAAGCAATGTGGGCATATGGCGATTGTACCACACCACGTAAAAACCCTGGTGGTACACGTGTGTACCACCTTTCACCCCCTACCCCTACTGTGATAGGAAAAATTTGAGGGTGAAAACCTATTATTTTCAGTCCAACCTGCATATCCATTATACTGTAATTGTTCAATTTCTATATTCAGGGACGAAATGGTTAATGAAAAGGGAAATTGTTCCCTTATAATAAAATAAATTGTGCGTAAATTTAATAAAATTGTGTGTGTTCTGTTAACAATTTTAACGATCTGCCAAATCGATCGTAAGTATCAGAAGTCGAATAGAAATGTATTTATCACTTTAACTTCAGTCCCTTCGATTTGGAAAATCGTTTCATTTTGCACAAAGATTGAGTAGCCGTTATCGACACGAGAAGCGATCCACACACACAAGCGATCAACATAACGAAACGGTTGTTCATTTTTGTGACTGCTGTCGGCAGGTAATTGTTTATGAAAGCTGCGATTCGAACCCACGAATATAAGTTTGTTTTCATACGGAGCGGGGAAAACGCGTGCTTTATGAAACCAATTAACCCAATTAGTGAAGAGAGAACAGTCGATTTCGCTGCAGTTTAATTTCACTCGGTTGCGTGGGGATCAGTCGATGTGATGCGTGGGGGAAATTAAAAAACGAACACGACAGAATGTTGTTTGAGAATGGAACATGGCAAAGGAATTTTAATGTAAATTTATGCGTTCGTGTGATTATTAATTATCTACTGTCTACACGGTACACGGTGGTCTCAATCGATCAATTAGGAGGAAAAAAGTTCAAAATTAAATATGATACGTTTTCAATATTTAAAAAGGGGTCAATCACAGACTGTATAAATATATCAGACCCCACGAAATTATTGAATTTATTACAGAATACCACCTATTATTATCATTGTAATAACAAAAATTGCAATACATTTTTCGAAAATATTTCTATATACAGGGTGAACAGCCTAAAGGAGGCAATTCTATGTAAGAGAAGAAACAAGTGAAAAATATAGAATAAAATTTTTCCATACATTTCTTCAAGGTCTTGAATCACGGTATCGAATCCGCGTTATTGATTTATACCGAACTATCTGGTTCTCTTTTTTTTTTCCGGTCGTTCGGTCCCCTCGATATCGCAACGGTTCGAACATTCTAGGGGTCCAGGACGAGACGGCAAAAGTATACCGTCCTAATACACGAACTCTGACCCAGAGGATCTCGCTCACACGTCACAGGAATATCCGTCTTCCCCGGGCGAACGAGGCTTCAAAATCTCCTCCATCTGTGACACGTATCCGTAGGTTACATGGGGCCTACCATATTTTACGAAAGATAATCCGGGACACTTCGTGGAAAAGTAATGTCAATGTTAAGGGAATGCGAATTTTAACCAGAACATATCGTGCCACCCCACCTGAAACCATAACCGCGTTTCCGTGTGTACTTTTCATTTCTATCTTTACGCATCGCTAATGTATTCTTTTTGAACTGCTTCGGGCCGCACGAATAAAAATCTCGGACAGTTGTAAATGTCGGACGAAATCCTTGGCGTACTTAACAATTCGAGACTGCTGTATCCGGGCGAATCCTGGAAATCTGGTAACCTAGATTAGTTAGCTTCTCATTTGAATACGATAAATCTGTTGGTGCGTTGCTCGGAGCAGAATATTTATTGTAATTAGATTGCGGATTTTGTGCAGTTACGATAACGAGCGGATGAAACACGGAATAGTAATCTAAAACAATTTAGAAGCACAATTATATTATTTGGAATTTGTTAGAATTGAAATTGAAATTAATTTGCACTGTTCGCAATTAAGGAAATGATGTGGACATAATATTTCTAACGAGAAAAGAAAATTATGTTGTGTTTAATATTAATTAGTAATTTAGCAAGTGGTCTGCGGATCTTCATGTAAAATAAAAATTGAAAATGATCTCAGTAAGTTGAAAATAAGTGTTTACTCGATATATGTCGACAACGCGGGTCTTGCCAGCGACATGTAAAGTCTAGGAGATTCTATTCACGATGGGTTCTGTTTCAAGGCAGCAGACAGATGCCATATTCGCGCAAAACGTACTCGCATATTCTTACGTAACAATGCTGAGGGATTCCGGGTATGCAACGAAACAAGTATAATTCGTATTTCACGTTTTAGGGGAGTTGGGAAGAGCTTACGTTAATAAATAAGCGAAGCGGGCAATGTAATGCGGTAATAATTTCTGCTGGCCGCAATTTACTCCGCGCAAAATAATTTACTGAAACCTTAATTATCGTAATTCTCTAGCGAAACGAAGCGTCAAATTTTCTGGTCATCCACGTGGGCTGTTCCTGCCATTGGAATCCGTGCGAACATAATCGAACATTCCATGGAACACAAATCTTTTTGCGTACACGTCCCATGCGGCACCAATTATCTTTTTATCTTTCTTGAGTGGATCTCGTTTATTAGTAAAATCTATATTTTTTTTTGGTGCTTTTTAAAATAGCTTCCTTTATGTCACAGTTACACATTTCTAGTAAGGGACCCAATTGCTGGACCAATCACTGTGCCTATATTAGTTGTACTTATTTTTAAAACATAATCGATATTAAGAACGAGATATATAACATATATATTAACTGATTTCAATGAAAAGAATTTAATATTCTTTGTGATTAAAAAATAATTCCTCATCCCAGATTGTACGTAAATTGTTACTTGGAAGAAATGTTTGATCATGATCTCGATCGTATAAAGTGCTCTCATCGATCTCATATAGTTTTCGCCAGGTATGCTGATGAGATTCGATTTTCATCTCTTTCATTTATGCAAGCTAACCATACTTTCAGATTTTACGCTCGTTTTATATATATATTCAGAGTTTATGTCTGTATAAATCAACGTAATTTTCCTGTACTTTTCTTTATGAGTAAAATGGCGGACATAATGCTGCTGCAGCTGCGCGAAACATTAACGCAGCGTTTTATCAAAATGCGGTGAATGAATTAGCATTGTTCCGCAGTCGAAGGTATTCTTTAAAGGAAAACGCAAAATCTTCACGGTGGAGTGAAAAACTCGAGATTCTTTTCCAAAAATGTGTAGATCGCTCTGAATGTAAAAAAGAAAAGAAAATATTCGCAGACCAGTGTTCGCTTAATACTTTCAATAATTACTGAACTGTGGATTTTTATGCAATATAAAACATAAAGAAAGGATATCACGCTTAAAAACTAAACGAAGCTTATTTTTCTTCGTCGAACGGTCCAGTAGCGAACAAGAAAAATTGGAAAATTAAGGCGCGTCATTTTACAACATCGCTGCTCTCGCCGACCTCGATTACCCTGTTCCCCCCACTCCTCGTCGCACTTGTTGAAATATCTGCGCATTAATTCGAAAATCGAGCAAATTGCTACAGCCGGGACGACCATTAGCTGCAGGGAGACGTGTCTCGGATGAAGTGGAGAATGTTTTTGCCGTGGCCCGGTAATTAGGACGATTTTGCGAGGAGCTTTTATAAAGACTCGAAGATATGGTTATACCCCGTGGCTCGGTAACAAGCACTCGCTCGTAACCCGCTTTCAGAGGTAATGGCGTATTAAAGGCCATTTAAAAGTCATTTGCAATAAGACGAAAAAAAAAGAAGAGAAAACGAAAAATAAAGCGGAAGGGAAGAAAAAGACAAGAGACGTCTCGAAGAGAGCTGGGTGCCTAAACTTTCGTGGTGTACGAGCTCGCTCGCCAGTGTCCCGCAGTTGGAGACTTAAATGGTAGAAAATGGAAAAAAAACAGGAAAAAGGAAGCGAGTAACCGGTGGGGAAAAGAGAAAGAGAGAGAGAGAGAGAGGGAGAGAAAGCTGGTGTCAAGAAACAGAGTTCTAGTGTGATTGTACGGACGCGGGAATAGGGCGCGCAACTAGGCACATAATAGAGCTAGAATGGCACTGCCGAGACAAAGAGCGTAAGCCCGAAACGTGTTTCTTTATTTTACGCTTTTAAACGGACCGGGGATTAAATGTCCGAGCCACTTGTTAAGGAGGGATTCTCCACGGGCACTTGTTGTTCGGCTTGATCAAAAGCCCGGGAACGCGTATAAATTCGCCGACAAAACACGCAACTTTCCTCTCCTGGACTAGCCGACGAGCACCATCGTCAAATTCACTCTATTAATCCTGCGGAATCGGTCTGAAGGACGAACCCGGCTGCGACAGGATTTACCACGAGGACCGACTTTTTAGCGACTTCGCTGGCTTTAAATGGTCTTTTGTAATTGTTACGTTCGCGTTCTTACGCGAACCTCAACTGCAATACAATTGTCCTTGGACAGACTTATTTTTCATTTCATTTTCCAACGCCTCCACTGGTGGATCTTTATGCAAAAGGGAGTTGCATGAAAATTGATTTCTTCTCTTAATAATTTTAGTTGGTTGTGAACACCATACCAGTAATCGATTAAATTAATCGAATGCTTCCAATGTTTTCTATTTTTCGTTAGCCATTTTTTCTTACACGCAGGAAATCCTCTGTCTAGCAAAGATATTTTGTGTTTCTTCATTTTTGATGACCGCAGTATAGCGCAGCGTTTCAAACTTTGCATACCGGTTTGAAAAAAAATGTTTTTAAGACACAGACTACTGCTAGTGGTTGTTTTCTTCGAAGTAAATGATTTCATGAAATTTTTGATAATTTTAATTACAGGGCGGATCCAAAAAATTTCTCATAATATCGCGTTCTCGAAAAATCGTCGATATTTAAATTCAACTTTTCGAGAATCGTGTATTTAGTGTTCAAACGCTTCTTTGGATCCGCTATACAATATAATCGAGGCTCGAAATTGAATCCCCAAGGCGGAAAGGTTTCAAGTAATGGGATGTCGTAAAGCGAAAGAAAGTCCGAGGGTAAAATCGAATCAAAGGGGACCGATCTCGCCGCCATTACGAAGCTCAGTGAGTTGCGAAACTTTCGGCCGGGACTTCGAAGCGATTTTCGGGATTGTTTTCAGGAGCAGTCAAAAGTGTCGGCGAAAGAGAGAGGGAGAGAGAGGCCAAGAGAGAAAGAGGAAGAAAGTGGGATTGAGGAGAGAGGGGGAAAAAAGGAAAGATTGTGCGCTGGCTGGCTAACGTCTAGTAAATCCGGGCTAATTGTCTCAGGCAACGATATCATCTCCCTTGTATTCGCAACCCCCTCGGCTTCTGAACTTTCGTCTTTTCTTCCCCCAAGCATTTCAATCCAGCCCGAAAGGTCCCGGAATCTCTCATCGTCGACGGAACGCAACTTTCCTCGCTGGCAATCTCCGAATTGTCTGCATGTACCATTTATTAAACCGTATCTGAACGGGTCCCGCTCCTGACAATGTGCTCACGCTCATTTCACGCGTTTAATGACTCCGCTCACGGCTGCCGAACTCGAAAAGCGATAACTTTCTCCGGTTCTAACTCGCCCGAAAGAAGTTTTACTCTCGGTCTGAAGCGAATGCTAAAGACCCTCTCGACTCGTCTCGTCTGCGGAATCGGGAATTCTTCAAGAATAACCGGAATGCTGAAACTCTTGAGATTCAGCAAGATCGAGAATCTATTTTATTCTCTATCCCCAAAATAATATAGCTCCTTGAAAGGGGCGATTCCTGAGGTCATTTCGAGTAACTTTTCCCTTTGCGAAAATCTTCTCCGAGCCGTCCTTGAGGAGATATCAACGAAAAACACGGACCAATCGGAGCGCCGCTTCGTCGGGCCCCGCTGAGCGCGGTGCTGGCATTGGTCGACCCGTAATCGGTCCGCTGCAGCCGCGCTCTGATTGGTCCGTGTTTTTCGTTGATAACTCCTCAACGAATACTCGGAGAATATTTTCGCAAAGGAAAAAGTCATTTGAAATGACCTCAGGAATCGTCCCCTACAAGGAAACACATTATTGGGACACCCTGTACAGCCATCGGAGACTACATAGGCAAATACCAACATCCTTCACGTAAGAAACTATCGACGGACAAAGAAGAAGTTCCGATCGCATCGCTGCAACTATAAAATAAATTGTAGCGCAACAGGTTAAACAAACACGATCTTCCGGGATCGGGACCGTGGAAGTCCGTTCAAAGAGGACGCCTATCCAGTGTACGAACACTATCCAAAAACTACGGGCACGGGCTCCGAAAAAAATCACCGAACGTACAAAGTCACGAGAACAATGAGCCCGCGAGCAACAATGACTGTAAAAAAATATGAACACGCCAGCAACAACGTGTGCACGTACAATACGCTGTCGCTTTCCGTCCCGGGACCGTTTGCGATCTGCAATTTTTCCGAGACGTGACCGAAATTCATCGTGGCTGGCCAATATATATATATCTCGTTAATTTCCCGTGGCCGGAAACCATTGGTAGGAGAGATGCGCGCGATCGCGTATCTACGCGAGCCGGATAGAGACCGGGCTCTCTATCTCTGGTAATGTCTGCGTGAGTATCAGCGTGGTGTGAGGGCAGGGTGCTGTTGTTGACCGGGCACCCTTCGATGGACAGGAAAAACAAGGGACAACGGCAATTTAGAATTGCTCGCTCGTCTGGTTTCCAGTTGCGAAGTCAGCTGGGTACGGGCGGCTAGGGGAGGAGAGGGGAGGGGGAGAGGAGAGAAGAGGGATTGAGCTCATCGTGGATCGCGCCTATCGCAACGAAACAATCGGAGGCCAGGGGTAAACGATCAATCGTGAAACAATACGCGCGGGCTGCTGCCCGGGCTTTCCGCGGCCCGAAAACTGCTTTTATCAGCCATTCGACATTTCGCAACGGAGATTTATCTCGGCGAGGCATTGCTGCAATTTGGCCTTTTTTTTTGCAGCTCCTCTCACCTTTTTTTTTGTTCCTCCCTCCCTCTTTCCCCTCCGCTCTCTCTCTCTTTCTCGTGCGCCCCCCACTCCTGTCCATCGGGGCGAAATTGTCGCCATTGCCGAGCGTCCGATATGCTCTATGACGGTCGGTCACGCACAACGAAAAAGAAAGAAACATGCCAATTGCAACACGCCATTGCCGTCGCACCGGCGGCGGCTCCGGCAACCGGTTTCGAGCTTCATTCGCTGAAACGCAAAATTGATTCAATGCATCGAGCCCATCCGCCGGCATACATACGCCTCCTACTACCCCCACCCCGCCTGCATTCCCTGTTGCACGCGCCGCGTTTACGCGATCGGCAACATTTTTACGCGAGCATACACTCCCCGAACAAACGAAGGTCACGTGCCGTCTTTTAATTCCTCCGGAGACCGGAATTTCCGAACGAAACGGGTTACGTGTCACGTAATTATCCGATGTTGGAGTGCGACTGTCGCGAATGCTCTTCGAACAAGCGTAGTCTACAGATTTATTATACCTGGGGGTTCCAGTTTCCGTTATTTGTACTAATATGAAAATATTGTGTATGTGTTCACGCTAGTAGTAGCCAGCGTTTCCTTTTTCTACAAATTAGAGATATTAGATAAAAAGGAAGAGAAGAAATCGAGTCTTTCTCGCAATGGAGTATGCAATTGTTTTGGTATTTGCACTTTTGTTTAGAAACGAAGGTGAACTTCAATTTCTTCGAATTTAATCGTGTCCATTTTTCGTTCAATTCGTGACCAATTCGTTTGTATACGACGCTAATTCCGTTCAAGGTCATACAAGGTCAGAAACGGAGGAATCATTTGGAATATTAAAAACAAAAAATCGCACTGTGACAATCGAGGTGTCACTTCTTCGAGCGATCTCTCCGATTTCGATGACCTTCAAATGTATTGACAAGGTCATCCTTCTGAACAACTTTTTCCTATACAGGTGTCTCTAAAAATATGTTTGATACTCTTTCCAACTAAATGAATAATAGCTTGTACACTAAATGAATTGTTACGGGTACCAGTGAACATTCCAAAGGATGAATGGTACGTCGATCTTCTGACACGACTTTTCCCCGCCTGTAATGGCCGTTCGTTTCGTCGCGCAACGGCTGAAATAAAGAATCTGAAATCCGTCGTTTTGACGGGTCCGGTAGGTCTGGTGTGAACGGGTGCGGGCGAAGGCCGTGCACGACTGCGTTCGTTTTCCATTCGCGTGGGCGTGGGTGGTAGGTGTCCGGTCCAACGGCGGGACCTATATAATGAAATTGGCCGGACGAGAAACCAACAACGGGGTGTCCCTTTGATTTCAGGGCTGAACGAGGGAAGCGTCAGGATGAAAGGAACCCTCGGATAACTCGGCGGACGAGGGTAAATTCCGTGGTGGAGGGGAAGAGAGGGCCGCGGGGGGAGATGGTGGTGGTTGGTTGCCGACGAATGGGGAAACGAAAAGAAAGATCACGTGGAGAGGGAGAAAGAGAGGGAGAAAGGAAGACAGAGTTTTCGGACCCCGGTTCCCGGCATTCTCTCTCGCGGCTCTACGCGTGCCCACTTCAGATAACTCTTGTTAAGCAAGCATTAATGACACCCAATCCGGGCGCGGGCGACGCTGGAGAAATGCCGATAACCACGTAGGAGGCTTCCACTCGGTTGAAGATGCTCCCGCGGAACCCTGGGTACCAGTCGTTGCTGACTGTAGACGTTTTGAAAATGTCGCTTCGCTAAATCCCCAAACTCCTACCCCGCGAGCAATAAATCCCGTTCACTCGGAAGCCGAACCATCTCGATATAATCTTTGGGAATTTCCGAGGGAACAGCCCCCGCCCCCAGCCCCCCAACCCCCCAACCCCCGTCTCGCCATCTCTTCCCCTCATACATTCAACGACGATTCCGCGAGAGTTTCAGCCGAAGTTGCGGCCCCAGTTATTAGAGACGTCTCGGCGTCGCACGCACGACCAATCTTCCGATGAGCAAGTTCCGCGGAAGGCCCCCCCGAAACGCGACGAACGATCCTCGAGATTCGCCGAACAGATAGAACGATTGCTCGTCGAGCGACGATTCCAATCCGTTTCCGAAAATATCGCGATACTCTTCGCCGGGCGTATTGGTACGGCGCGCCACGATACTGATCGAACACTTCGGGAAGAAGTCGACGCGCTTCGAATTGATTTCCGTTCAATTTGTACCGAGCGGGGCTAAAAGTCCGGCGAGGAAGAAATTCCGACTTGAATATCTTTGTTTGTTTACTAATGTTACGAATTCGAACAGTGGGACCATATGCACTGTAGGTAGCGTGGGAGATGCTGGGAAAAATACTGTAGCAGCTTTTTAGTCGCTCTAAAGCATTCGTTCGAGTAGTAAAGCATATTTGTGTGCCAAACTTTAGCTCGGGAAACCAGAAATTTTTAACTGTTTTTTACGTAATCCCGTAGACTTTGGCGTGAAAGTGCCGAAAATCCAAGTTTCGATCCCAGGAGATCTCTAGCTCGAAAGTTATGCGTGTGTAAAGATGAAAATGTTTAATCGCACAAAGATCCGCGGTGTAGTAATAAAACATGTAGGATCAGGCATGTTTCAGGGTTAAGCGGACTGTTGTGGTGCCTGCGGCGCTGTGGATCGTTGAACCAATAATTATTTAACGTCTCTTGATGCTACTATTTAAACATTCAGGTGATCCTGTATTACCTGCGCTCGTCTCTGATATGGAAAAGCACGATTCCTGATTCGGTAAAAATCACCGTTGAATAAACAATGAATTGCTTCAGTCGTGCAATCTACTTGGAAACGTGCAGATTTAATGGAGAACCGTAGAATGTTTATAAAATGCAAGGCGCGAGCTTCTCGTTTCTCTCGGATCGAATTCATGACGGAACAAAATCCTCGGACGCGATAATGACAGCGTGTCGCGGCGGTAACAGCTATCGCGATTTCATATTCATGGAATCGGTAACGCGCTCGCGTGTCACCGAAGATTACCGATTTCCCGGGTCCGGCGCAGTTAAGGGCACGTTTCACATGGCCGTTCGCCACCGCCGCAATTGAATTCAATTAGTATTGTTCTCTAGGAAAGAAGGTGGGTGGGAGGGTGTGGTGGATCTCGAGGAAAGTTTCCTTTCCAGAGTTGCTTTTTCCCTCCTTGTTCCCCGGCTAGGTCCTCGACGGGAAGTTCTTAAAATTAGTTCGCATTGGCATGGTGTACGGTACCGACCGGGATCGTTTCGAGAGGAACTCTTCCGCCAGCTGACAACAGGATTTAAATTGACGTCAGTTTTACAACCCCCTTACGACTTTGCCAATCTTCGGCCTGGGCAGTTTTAATTTTCTTTTAATTAGTCTAATTAATTTCTCGGTCGACGACGGCCCCGGGAGCTGCACACCGGCCGCCATTAAGCAATCTTTAGCGAATTAATAATTTCGCACGCCCGACGCTGGAAGAGAATATATATATTAAAAAAAGAAAAACGAAATTCGCGTAACCCTACGCGACGTCATTCATTCTGTCGCGAAGGGGTGGCCTCGCAGTACGACTGCTTACATTAACCATTCCCCGTCATTATCCTTAATGCCGAGCGCCACCGACGTGAAATAACGAGGGGAGCCGTTTTAATACCGCTGGAATTTAAGTAAAATTTAATCATTAATTTCGTTAATCGACCGTGCGAAACCCAGACCCATTGCGCGTCCCACCCCTCCAAGTATCATGACGTTTTGTAAAAGCACGCAATTTTTTCCGACCGTAATCTTTTTAAATTAGCGTGATATTTATACCGGAGCTTCCCCGCGAATTTCGTAAGTAATTAGTTCGGCTCTCGGAATATTTCCTAAAATACTCTGGCGAGTCAGGGGACCGCGAAAGTGGAAATGAAACATTCTTTGAGCCAGTGTAACTTCGTGCAAAAATGTCCCACTATAGTCTGTGCTTCTAAAATTTTCAAAATCTAGATAAAATTATCGAAACGTTACATACTTAATCGAATTCGAATTTATTCAACGACCGTAGAATTTTGTGCAGTTCTAACGCGCACAATTTCTGCTTTCGCGAAAAATAAATTGTAAACACAATTCAATATAATTTCAATTGTTAGTCTACCGTCACTGTTTTGTTAACACTAACCCTACCACTGTCAAATTTTATATTTTACAATTATTGAAATTACAGAAATTCATTTTTCATTCTTGTGAACCAGAATGCTTGGCGGATGTAGCGTTAGAAGAGCAGAATTTTATTTTCCGTTTCTTGAATTTCGCGTCAGAAAATACGAATTTCCAAGGTTGGAATAATCGAAAACGCTAAACATCTTTAGTGTCCGGAATTGAAACCGGAAACGTGCGAATATTTTCCTCAAATGCAAAGTACGCCGAAAGGGAGACCTAATGCGCGGCGCATTTGGTGTTCGTGGGTCTTGTAAAAATCATGCGGAAAGTTCGAGGGGAAAAGGAAAAGTGTCGAGCTTGCGCAACCGGGGACGAGTTTATTAATAAAAAATCGCCGAAATTCACCGTTCGAGTCGAGGCTGTGCGACCACGCCGATAGATATTTTCGAACGGGGTTGTAGAAGCAGTTTCAAAGGTTCCGCGGAACACCGATGCATCCCCCAAAATACAATGGCCGAACCAGAAAAGTTTATTTACCGACTATAGAGAAATGAAAGTTCAGAGCGGATTGTGTGCGATTGTTCATGCAGAATCGAAACTTTGTGCTTCATCCTCCGGTAACAGAATAATGAAATGTTTTATGTTCCACAAGCATGATTTCACTGTTTGGTATTCGACCTGTGCTGCTGAACCCGTTCAAAGCTTTCGATAACTTTCGAAATGATTCCCTCTACGTCTTGGCACCCGTCTAATTTTTTTTCAGATATTTTTAACGGCACGATTACGTTAATAATTTGCGTGGAAGCGAAATTTTTTGGTATACTCGTGATTCGTTTAGTGACTCAAAATGCAAACCTATTTAATTATTTTCTATATTTTCTACTTTATTTTCTATCTTTTCATTACTGTCTGTTTTCGGTGGCTAGTAGCTACATTAAAAGCTGAGTGAAAACAACTTTTTTGTGTTCGTAATTTATATGATTTGTACTGTATGGAGTTTAGTGATTTTTGCTGCTCCCTTGAACAATTTGGAGAAATTCGTATTCCTAAAACATTGACGTATAAAGCAAAGTATTACGGAATGAAGGAAACGGCGATTCCATTCTTTCGCTGCGGAGATTCACCCTCGTTTAGAGAATCACCAGGACCCTTCGGCTAGCACTTCCCTGGACGGCCGCCCTAAAATCAAAGGAACATCACCGCTCACACGGTATCATGGTCAATTTCATTAGGTCCGTCCTGTGCGAATTGCCAGACACCTCTAAATTTTCCATCGATTCCTCTCTAACTGACCTGGAAACAGTGCGAATCTCACTGTGACAAATCGGGTTCTAGTTTTCCTCGCTAATTGCTCCTAACTACCGTCGGAGCGTTATAGCTTCCTACAGAAATTCACTTAAACACTTTGCAAACCGATTGGCACTCGGAATAAAGCGCAATTCTCTAACAAACAATGTTACAACGCGTTTCTTTAATCGGAGTATTAATCGTTATTGGACTGTGGATATTTATGCAAAATTTTCTACAGCAATTCGAACAAACTGGTGTAAAATAATTTCTTCTCTGAATAGGTTTCATAGACATTTCATGCATTAAAAAGATTTTTATCAAATACACAACAAGGAGTATACAAATTAATTCTGTACAGTATAAAAGAGCAGATCTCTTGAATTACTATTATTTCCATTCTTGGAATAAGTGTGGAATCAAAGACAAAAGATTTTCAGGATAGTGCCGAGGTTCTTGATTTTACTATATGCTATGCAGTTGATACTGTTGATTGAACGTATTGTAAGTACGGAATCGAATCATAGAGCATCGAATGCAGCATCAGTAGTCCTACAAAACAGTCATCGAAACGTTGTCCGGCTATACGCGGTCTCGTACCACTTACAGGTCTCTTGATTCGCGATAGGCGATTTCATTAAAGCATCGATTAATCGTGAAACAGTTCAGCCTAAATAGCCGTTCGAACGTGTTCGATAGTGTCCGTGCGAACCGAGTCCCGTTCGTTTTTCGTGTTCGCGCGAAGTTGCCGGCCTGTTTCCACTGACATAAGCGCAGTTATAATTCCACTACCGTTAATGAAAGAACAACAGAATAGTTTCGTGGATTCTTGGCTCGTTAGTGAGCAACAGCGAATTCTGGGAACTTGCATGCAATTTAGATTTTACATGGCTGAGTTGAACATAGGGTTAAGATCAACACGCCGCAGAGCGCCGCGAAAGTTCGCGTTCCCCAAACATCAGTTGGATGCTGCCTCAGGATTGCTTTCGATAAGCAAGAATTATTACTGTATTATGGAATATACAGTGACTCGCATAATTGATCGCGCACACTTTATGTTAGTATTCTGGATTTGAACTCTCAAATCGTCAATCTTCTAAGGGGGTAGGTCTAAAAATGTGCTGCCTTCTGGAATTTTTGTAGGGACAATTAATAAGTGAAAAATTCCGGTTTTATACAGCGATATTAACACAACTCTTAACTGCATTCTCAATTTTTTTCAGAAAAGAATATTAAAAAATCACAGAGTTATTCGTTGTTTTCGAAACGACCTTTGGGGGGTAGACCGCCTTAAATATCTAAAATGTGCTGTCTTTTGGAATTTTTGTAGGGACAATTAATAAGTGAAAAATTCCGGTTTTATACAGCGATATTAACACAACTCTTAACTGCATTCTCAATTTTTTTCAGGACAAAATAGTAACGAATGTCAGAGTTATTCGCCGTTTTTGGAATAGCTTTTTATTGGTGCATCGACGGATGGCCGCAACTGCTGACCAAAAATTGAAACGTCTGAGATGAACAATTTTTTTTTATTTTCCAACCAGAAGGTATCGTCTAAATTGTGGCGCAGAATTTCTAAGACATATGTAGCAGTTTGAACGCAGTAGAAGCGGTAAAGATTATCTTCGATAACTAGTTGTTTGTGAGTGACGAACAAATTCCCGAAGAGGTATGAATTAATTTGTACAATAAAGTAAAATTGCACGGAAACCAAAAGGGATTACAAAATATTGATAGCGGCGAAACAATTATTTGCATTTAATCTGGTAGTCCCTCCTAGCCTTGCCAAAGCCATAAGTCGCGTGTCTGTATGTGTGTCTACGAACTTGGGCACAAGTGCTGACGAATCTATTGACAGAGGCCAGCACGTGAGTGATCTAGGGATTGACTAATAGAGGATGACTGACTTGTCCGCAAATTTGCTCTTTCTGTACACGTCCTGTGGGTCGAAGGAAGTTAACGTGTTTGTGCATTTTCGTTTGATTGAATGACCTTTTGGGTCACGTTTCTTGGGGCCGGGGGGTGTAGAAGTGGCATGCTCTCTGACAATGAGAGAAAGGGAAACAAGGTGGCAAGCGACTGAAACCAACGCCATTATGGAGTCCGCTCAGCAAATCTAAATAGCTTTGTCCGAAAAGCGAGGTTACTCCTGGCTCAATCAAACGTGTTTGCATATGCAAAAACAAAAACCAAACCGACATGCAACGAACTAGACTTTGCGTCAGTTTCGAAACTCTGCACGACTCTGCACTGTCCAATGTAAAATAAAAAAAGGAAAGATATGTCGAAATACTGAGAATACTTTACTCAGAAAATTAGATCATTAATATATATTAAAGAGAATTAAATACACACTCGTGGTTCATACGTCGATACTCGTCCTGGCAGGATTAATATTCTAAATTTAGGGGATGTTTGACTTTATGTTGAGCTTGCCGAAATTTCTAAGCGATGTTTGCACGGTTTCAAATATTTTATATGATTTCCAATGTACGTGACATAATTGCGCGAACGTTCTAACGCGAATCGTTCGCGACAGAGCGCGGCAGCTGAAGCAGAAATTGATTGTAAGTGTTCGCATAAATTATTTTTTGAAACGAAAGTTAACGAGTAGATAACAGGGTTTCGCGATATATATTCTAGGAGATCCGGCGGGTTCCCCGCGCATTGTTACAATGCGTTATTACATTTATAGTTAACATACGCTTTGTGTGTGCAATTGGCAATTGTGAGGGAACGGCGCCGATACAAGGGAAACCGGGAACAAATTGCTCTGACGCGAGTTCGGATATTAATGCACGATACAGCACGGCATAGCTATTTTACGGGTCCGTGAAAGCGCGAACAGGGATGGTGAAACGAGGACAAGGCAAAAGCGTGGCCTCCGAACCGAAAACCGTTTTTGCGTAGAAAAATTGATTGTATTAAAGCATAAGTATTATATATATTCGATCATAACAGTTTTTTTGGGGGGATGGGGTCGGATACGAGTCGGCCGTCGTTTATTAAAAACTCCATGAAACTCGTTTTATTATTTTCATGGGAAAATAAATTCGGCACACATCCCCCGCGCCAGCGTTACCACAAAACCCGGACTACATTTATTCAAATTAACGGATCGTACCAGTGATTTTTTACGTGGAAAATCAACTGACTCGAATGTCTGTTACACGATCTACTGAACAAAAAATGCTGTTTTCTCTTGTTTTAATTTTCACCGTGCCTCGCAAAAATAATATGTTCGTAAAGAATTTAAACGGTTAAAATGGTCTACTGGCTGGCAGGATTAACGTAACTCTATTGTTCAATGATGAACTCTCGGTTAATTCATTATACAGGTGCGTTTGCGGCAATATAAAATAATAAAGGAAATAAAAATGATGATGTATAAAATATAATTTTTACGAAACTAAATAATTATACGAAAATAATATTAAAGGAATGAAGAGTCTTTACTATATCGAAGAATAGTATCTCCTCGCCGATATATGTCCCGGGTAAACACTGTATACGTAAATCGTGCCAAGTTCAGCTACCTGTACACGACATGTGCACATTTTATGCACTTCAAAAGAGAACATAAAATACAGAGAGAGAGAGAGAGAGAGAGCAGTCACACTTTTCCCTTAACAAAAGCAGAAAATCTTTGCTTTTGTATTTGAAAACTGTTTGTCTTATTAAAGCGGGAGAAGCAGAAAGGATTGGTTTTTATGGATCTTGTGTGAAAAGCCACAATGAAGACGCAGAGAGAAAGGACGGCGTAGAATGGATTGACTGTAGCTTTTGTAGCTTTAGGGGTACCATTGTTCGTGCAACAACGTTTAAAACCGAGCTACCTTTACGTGCAACGGGCGTGCCCCGGTAAATAAATTAACGAACCTAATCTACTTTTCATTCACAGAAATCTTTGACAAATCGTTACATTTATTACTCTATTTTTCTATCTCGGCCTGTATCGAACATTTGAAAAATACATTTCGTAGATCCGTGTCAATTATGTTCTGAGAATTTCATTAAAAATTCCTCCGGATTTTATGCATTTCTGATTAAATGAAAAATATAAATTTCGCAAACTGTTTATTTCGCACAAGGATCCGGGAGTCTGGTAATGACCGTGGAGACAGGAACAGAGCGTAGGTGTCACGAGCTGATTGGGAGCGTATTAGCAGAAAACGAGCGTGCTCGCGAGGCCCGTTCAGGTTCGATTTTAGGAGTTAGCCGCAATTACGAGCGTGCCGGATGTAGTTATTAGAACGACATCGCCAGTTATTAGGACCGGTCTTGTAATCAAGCCACTCAATGACAAGGGACACGGATTAGCGGCATCGAATTGAATCAGCGGTCGCGGATTTAATTAAAGGATGCCGGGGACGCGTGTACTCTCCCGTTCTCGCGCATCCGTCGACCGATTTGCATGAACAAGCCGCGCACAGTATTTGGCAGAACCGAGTAGAAGGGTAACGAGACTTAAGTCGCGCCACGCTCGAACCAGTTACGCCGATTAACTTTCCACAGGGCGAGAACTTTCCGCGACACTGTGCACAGCGCGGAAAGATCCCTCGTTCTCTATCTCCGCGCCGGAGAAAATTGCTACTTCGGGCCGCGCCGATTATCGTACGAGCTGTTACCTTGCTTTTCGGAACACGGATTTACCAAATAAAACCCTCCCCGAGCTGAACCATCTCGAAGAAATATCCTCCTTCCGCTCGGCTTCACGCAATTGTTTCGCATTCCCCACCAATTCTGCGAGAAAGCTTCCAACACCTGCAAAAAAATGAAGTACAATTTTTAAACGTTGTCTACTGAATTTTTTGTCCCCCACTGTGCTTCGAAATGTCTGTCGAGAATGGAAATATTACTTGGATTGTCTATAGACGCTGTTCTTTCATCTCTGCTATATAGACAATACTAATCCAGTGACGTAACCTCTTTGTTTCTGAACATTCTTTTACGAAACATTCACAGGCACATTCGTGACGTTGCTCCGGTTAAAATGACACCAAACACGACACAATTCGGATTATATTAACCTGTTGAAAACCACGATTCCTTGGAACCTCGATTATCCGAACTGGACAGTGGAACGAGATTGTAAGGAGATGCTTGGATGATTGTTGTTGTGCCTAGGTACAGGTTTGATCGTTACTGATTTTCACAGTAAATCGTGCTCTATACGGATCGATTTACGAGTGGGAATAAATGTTTCAGGTGTCAGTTCGGATACTGGAGGCTTCAAATCGAACGAGTCAAAGTGGTCCAAATTGCACCGTGTTTGGTATCGTTTTAAACGGAAAAATGTCGCGAATATGTTGTCAATAGTTTCACAGAGGAACGATTAGTCTACAAAAATATTTCGTCGTTGGATTAATTTTTTTCTGCGTTGCACTTTCGTATTTCGCGCATTACGGTGCACGCTACACGATATACGTCCTCCTGACAGGCTGCAATAAAATCGCGTTCAGTTATGAAATTTGAAAGAAAAAAAAAAATAAAAAAACAGTTTTGAGCACAACGCGATCGGAACGAAAACACCGACACAGTTTCTTCGCGTGCGCGTGTATGCCCGGGATACGCCGGTAGAACTTTGTAGAGCTTGTTTGATGTCGATTATCCAATCGAACGCGACACGTCCATGAAAAATTGACGTGGCCATCGAATGCCGGGCATGTTGAGTGAGTACTTCCGCTTTTTGCTCCGGATAACAGTGAACGACAGCTCGAATGATTTGCGGCCTGGTCCTAGGACGGGACCCGGCCGCGTCGCTACATACCTATTGCGTTAATTGTGATCGTTAATTCGAGTCACGTAGCGAGGGTCACAGGGAGTTTATACCCCGACCGCAACGGCGACGATGGAAACCATCGATCGGCACGAACGAATTCCGCTAAACGTTCCGGTCATCTACGGCTTATCTCCGGTTTCCAAGGGCGGAAGTTCGATTGGGAACCGACGTTCGCGGAATTCTTGTTACAGATACGTGCTCCTATTCTTCGTTTCGACCGGCTATCCGCGCGCCGCTCTCTCTCTCCAAGGAACCGTTTAATTAATACGCTCACGGAAAACTTTCCGCCGCCGCCGCCGCCGAGTTCGCCGGTAGAACGTCCGTGGGAATCGTTTAATTGCTAATTCGAAAATTGTTGTGATCCGCAAAAGAATTTTCCCTCGCCTCCCCCACGCCGAAACAGGGTCGAAGTGAAACATTCTCTCGTTCGGCCTCGGCGCGCATTGAAATTCTGCCGAGCGAAAGAGAAATATTATCTCGAAGACCGATAATTGTTCGAACCCTGTAACCGGGTTTTCGGGAACCCCCCTCTCGATTTTAATCGGAGATAGCCTGCCAAGAAAGAAACCTTTCCGCCAAGTTTCGGGGTACCGTATATGTAAGGGTGGTCACAGGAGAGATTCGAGAAATCAATTTTGCTCCCCACCCCTTCTTTTTACCATCATAATAAAAAATTCCGGGAACATCTGACACACTTCCGGTAACAAATCACAATACTCTAGAACTTTCTCCGATTTTCCCGTTGCTAGTTCGAATTGTTTGAAACGAGAAAAATCGACAAAATGCAAATTTTATATAAATGTTTGAAAGTACGATGTGAACACCAATTTTAATTTGTAACCACTCGCTGCATAATGAAGTGGCCGGCTCAAATTATATTATTTTTAGCGACGTTTCTCCTTTATCTCTTGAGAAGGTCATTTATGTTTTATTAAAATGAAAATATCTTCCAATAGTTTTTCGACATAAATGGGTAAATACATTTCTATCCAGAAGATGCCAAGATGCATCGAGTAGTGTATGGAAAAAATATATGATTCCATTGAAAAGGTAAAAATGACCTTCACACGTGACCTTGAAACAGAAAACAGAAAAGTGTCGTATTTCTTTGGTTGAACTTGGACACCCTGCATATATTTTTACTTTTATCTTACATGTTTCATCAAGCTTTTTACAAAATTTCTAATTCCAGTACAGTGCACACACACACACACACACTGCACGAACATGCTAAACCGCACTTAGCCATTCACAAGACCAACGCAACTTGTAATTTCTACCAAATAGCCACTAGCTAGCACGCAACCGAACTGCGACAGCCTGCGTTTATAGTTAGGTGGCCCGAGAGCTGGCTCGATGATTTATACAAATATTTTTGTAAAGCTTATCCGGGGCGTTCACGATCCACGCGCGGATCCGTCCGTTTCCACTCTAATAATCATTACGGCCGCGGAGTTTGAAATTATATACGCCGTCCCGTATTAATACCGCCTCGGTGTTCCGTTGCATTAATTATATCACGCTTGCAACATGTAAAATTGCGTCACGGGGCTAGGAATTAATTTCTCGGGAATTCGTTGGGACAACACTTGAATATGAAACTCTATCATTCCCCTCTACCTCACCGACAATCCCCCCTCCACCTCCTCCCCTGCCCCACCCCTCCCCCCCCCGCCCCGCCCTTTTCCGGGGTAATCTCACGGTCGACTCATTTGCGCCTGATACGGCCGGATCAGCCAGCCGGAATAGACTTCTGTATTATCAAAACAACGCAATTACCTTGATATTATACACGTGCACTGTGGCGAAATCGATTTACATTGTTCCGGACTGTGCGAGTGCACATGGTGCGCATCGTTGCACGCAAGTGTTCATCTCGGGTATTACATCCACACATTTGTATCAATTGTTAGAAAACCGGGGCAAACCTGCAGGTGTTTAGCTCTTTCGCCAGCGCTGGGGTAGCTTGATCCACCCCCGTTTAACCCCGCGGAACGTTCAAGTCCCATTTTTATACTGGTTGTCCCATCTTCTGAAGTTTCGCCGCGCAATTATTTCCCAAACTCCGTGCGAAAAATATTTCAAACAAAACTCACTCCGTTTCGGCGAAGAACACCTAAACCGTGGTCCAGCTAAACGAAATTTTGTCACTAAATAACCTTGAACGACCTTGGTGGAGAAAAGTGTTACAGATCAATTTCAAGTTCCATTTTCATAAGGTTGTCCCGTTTGAAATACCACGCGCAATTATTTCCGAAACTATAGCTCTGTAAACCTATTTCAAAGAAAACTGACTCTGCTTCGACGGCGGACATCTTATGGATCTAACCTCCTCTGGGTGAGCGTGCTTCCGCGATTTCAAGGTGACCTCTGTCTATTTATACTGTACGTTTTCATTTAGGTTAACGTGTAGCCTGTCCCGTGACGATTTCGCGGACCTACACGATGTCTTCCAAGGTCATTCAAGGTGATTTCGTATCGGCGGCAAAGATGAAAGCGCCTCGGATCAATTGTGTTTCAAGAATGTCTAATAAAGTCGTTCCTAATATAATTCACCTCCTCGACGTCGATTCGGATACGCAGCTTGGATCTTAACGAGGCTAATCTGAAAAGAACATCACAATATCCCGTGTTCCGTAAAGGCGCGGCAACTGTGCGAGCGGCCGCGCCGCTAAAATGAAAAATTCCGTAATTACAGTTAACAATTTCGCCGGGCCGTGGTGGCACAGTAGAAAAGAAGCAATTCCCGTCCGGGACACTTAATTATCAATCCAACTTAGGTGAAGGAACGTGAACGGTGAAAATCACGGTGCACGATTCCGCCTCGAGTTGTCAGATGTCTGCACGGCTGCTTGCTTTCCAGCCGGCAGACCGGAAAAATGTTCTTTTAATTAGGAATCTTACGCCGAGTAGAAAAGCACGAGAGAGAGAGAGAGAAAGAGAGAAGCTGCACCATTCACCGGTGCGATCAATCACAGGATTGACTGTTTGGAGCGTGGTTCCGTGGTGCAGCGTGTAAAAAGGAAGCGAAAAGGAAGAGGGAAGAGGGAAGAGAAAAGAGGAATTCTGACGCGGCCGATGTTTTTCATTAATTGCCCGGCCCCGAGGTCGTTTGCCGACCGAAAGACAAAGTTAAACAGAGAGCCGGGCGCAGCAGCCTCGGGAAGAAATTGAGAGGCTTCTGTAATCAGACTCGTTATCGGGTAAGGCTTCGCCGTATAAGCGCGTGTGCGTTGCTTCTTGCCTGTGAAATTAGTTCCACGTCCATTTAGTAATCACCTGCCGTTTCCTTTGATTAGCCGAAACTTTTACGCTTCCCACCCCGTGGTCCTATCGCCCAAGCCTCCTTGCTTTCGGGTGACGCTGCTTGGGGAAACCGTCACCCAGTCTCTCTCTCTCTCTCTCTCTCTTCCTCACCCCCATAGTTCTCCACTTTAATGGACAATTTACTTGCGGCGCCTTGACGTCGCGCAGTTTAGAAGAGGCCCATTACAACTGGGACACCCCTCCGTCAGCTGACGTCTCGCTCTAATCGGTGTGTAAATATTGCATCGGAAGCGCCGCGACTTGAATGCTAAAACATCTCAGTGTTTATCTTTTTTCCCATCTACCGTTCGGTAATCGTTCAAGTAGTCATTCAAGGCTATAGTTTGTCAGGAACAACGAGATAGGACACCCAGGTTTCCTTGCGCTTCCGTATACAGCCTTCTCTCGATATATGTCGCAAATACCTGGCAGATAAAAGTCGCACAACTACCGCCACTACCGCTCGACAGACCTCGGACGCCGAGGTATACAGACACGGATCGGGTATATCCGTGTGAAACCATTACTAACCTGAAAACAATTTTTTTTATGGGACTTTCAGCAACATACTCGCGGCATTTTTGTAATGAGAATGATATCGAATAATTCCGAGGATATTTACATGTGTAATGAAAGTCTCGGACGCAAAGAATATCTTCTGGACGATACATGTCGCTGGCAAGACCCGTGTCGTTGACATATATCGAGAAAACGCTGTAGATATCGAAAGAAAGTGTATGCTTTAGCAAATCAATTATACACGTAAATGCAATTTACAGTCTTCTGTACAGTCTTGTTCCGATATAATGCGAAACCTCGGGACCGGGCTTCGCCCTATATCGGATATGACATAACCTCTCGTTCTGGCACTGAACGATGTCGAGCAAACTTCAAAAGAACAATAGGCCCTACATGACAACCCGGCCAGCTTTATGGAAAGTTAGCAACAATGTGCTGGCGCCACTATCGAGTTAAATTAAAGTGCAGATAAGTCGGCGGCGCACAAAATTGGCATTCCCGGCTCGCAGTCGACCGGTTCTCGAGATAGGGAAAGAAAAGGCGGAAAGAAAGTAAAATCCTTCGGTGGCATTAAAACGGTCGGAATATCCAATTAGGTGAAGCTTAAAAGATCTTTGGTACCCTCGTCTCTCCCTCTCTCTCTCTCTCTCTCTTGCGCGCGCCCGCGAGATCTCCCTTTGGCTGATATCAGGTCGGAGATTAGAATTTCGTTCGGGATAAATTGCAGAATAAAAATCTTTCCGCCTATTATGCGGCCGCGACGTATTTAAATCAGACGCTCGCAAGAGACCGCCGAGGGAGATGTTAGAAAATTGTTAGGCGCGCTCCGGTTTTTTCCAACGAAGCGAAACGAGTTTCCAGCGTGGTATTTCACCTGGAATGAGATCGCTGAATAGGATCCCTTCTTCTCGTGCGTTTTGTCACCCTTTTCCGCGAGAGGGCCGTTCCTATGGAACGGAGGAAGGAGGATCGAAATTGTTCTTTAATTCAAGAACGTCAGTTTAAGGGAAGTCCACCGCGAACAGAAAACTTGTCCTCTTTGTATAATTTGTCTACGGTGATTGAGGCTTTTCTGGAACTTCTTAACGAAGTAGGTTAATTTCCTCATGAAATTTAATGAAGGCCACTAAGATACTTACGCTTCCATTTTTTTCTTTCTTTTTTTTCGTTTTATCACCAGTTATAAACGAACCTTCCATCTTCTTGGTCCTATTCGTGAGAGATAATGGAGTTCTACAGATCCCTCGGCGATCACCTGTTGGTTTTCTTTTATTCTGACGAGGGATTAGGCGGACGGGTCGCATTAGCAAAAAATGCGGTGTTATTCCCGGTGAATTTGGAGCAGCGATATTAAGTGAAACGTGCGGTTCCTGCGTTCATGCTTCTCACGGAATTAAACGTGAACTGTATTAAAGGGTGTAGCTGGATAAGGAGGTCAAAAGTGCACCCAAACCAAATTGAATTTACTACTCGATAACTTGTCCGAAGAAAATACTTTGTGCCAATTTTCAACCCTATACGTCGACATGGGGGGTAGTAACGGGGTGATGGAGAAAATCAGGGTTTTCCGTAATTTCTCTTATCCTCTTCAATTGAAAATTCTGAAAAAAATCGGGCATATTTTAGCTATTCGAATGCACATCTATGAATTTTTTCAGAATTTTTAGCTTCGAAACCGAATTTTAAGAAATAAAAAAAATTCTGAACTGCCGATTTCTTGTAGAAGTTACGAGATACTAAGTTTATATTTTCACAGTTTTAACATCAGGTTGTGGTTGTTAACATGTAATTTTTTAAGATTTTTCAAAGTTGGGCGCATGTAGTTAAAAAATTAAAAACCGCTATTTTTTACCTTTTACATGCCCGTACAATGCATCAGAGTGTTAGAATAATGGTGGGGGTTCAGTTTTACAGTCGCGCGAAACAGAAAATTCGACGACGATGAACGGTGTCCGTAGAAAAGAGTTAATTAATTTTCACAGTCTCATAGACGCTACTTTACTGCCGCTTAAAGTTAACGAACACCTCGTTCCAATTACTTCGTTTTATCATGGTACCGGTGCGATAAAGATATCATTGTACAGACCATTAAATTCTATGTCTCAATTTCTCGTTTATTTTCCGTGGACAATCGACCCATTATACTTAATCTAAATCATCGTATTCCCAAACCTGTGTGCTTTGTCGCTCATTATAATATCAGTCACTTTATTTTCTGTATTTTCAGTTTAAGTTTTTGAGCCTTTAATTAAAAATCAAAGATTAAAAACTGAAGGCTACTCAAC
Source organism: Halictus quadricinctus (assembly GCA_028454245.1). Taxonomy (NCBI): domain Eukaryota; kingdom Metazoa; phylum Arthropoda; class Insecta; order Hymenoptera; family Halictidae; genus Halictus; species Halictus quadricinctus. The sequence continues at coordinate 3,417,920 of CM052124.1, forward strand.
ATATATTTACTCTCCTCAGAATCACTGCTACACAGCTGTATATTTATAAATCCCTTAAATCCCTTAAAAATCCATTAAATAAATTTATCAGAAAAGTTTCTAAATCTCCAAGCTAAAATTGCTTTAAGCAAAAAGTAATTAAAGTCTACTGGGGAACTGTTCACTACAAAATCTTATAGCAATACTGTTTGTTTTCTGTTGACAATGACAATATTTTCACGAAACAAACGAGTAAATAATTTTTCTTTATTTCGAAACATTTGTTCCCGAAGAGGTCGAGAGATTTATTTACATTAGCATTTGTAGGATTTAAAAGAGCCGAAGAGTAATCAGCCTGATAAACTTTAACTCTGCAGTTTCGATCTCATTAGCTAAATTACTTTAATTTCGCGGGGCTTTTCGGAGTGGTAGTTCGGCTAGCAACGTGTTAATCAATCTTTTAAAGGCGACAGCAATTGCATTCGGAAAAGAACAAATTATCTCGGGCCACGTGTAATCAATAAATTCCTCGTTGAGCAAAAAATTGAGAAAACAGCAAAAAATAGAAATCAATAAAAATTCGAGCCACGTTACGTTTACAGTCCTCGGCGTCCAAGGCCTCTTGAGCTTCGTGGCCCCTCGCGTATACCCTGCGGTAGTGGGGATAATACCGCGACGTTTATCGTCTAGGCCTTGGCGACATATATCGAGAAATCACTGTGCTATTTATTAAAATGAAAAAAACCAGATAAAGCTCGAAGAAGACGTTCGCGTCAGGCAGGCGCATAAAATTCCATAAATACATGACTCATTAGCGGAAAAAGAGCAAGAACAGGGGCGTACCAACGGAGATTAATCCCCCCCCCCCCCCCTTTCGACGGGGGAAAGCGGCGACACCGATAAAATAAAAGGAGCACCGATGCAAATTCACGAATATTGTGTTAGGCGATTCGTAGCGTCTGCCGGCAGCCCGGTAATTTCACGCAGCTGCATCTGACGAGAGATCGATCGACCGATGCAACATCATACGCCGCTCCACAATAGGAAACAAATTACGAAATTACCATACTAAGCGACTTCCGGGAATGACAACAATAGAAGCAAACTCTGACATCGGCCAGATCGAAGGATATCTGTGAATGAAAAATCGGTAGGGGGTGGGAGGTGAGGGGCGGGCGGGGGTAGATACATTATTTGCATCCGACCTGTGAGCTATGGCGAAGCGATTTGTCAATCGGATAACGCTGCTGCGCTCTGAGATTTTTCGCGTTGCGAATCATGCTTCAATGTGGACACTCTCTTTCTGCTAAACTACTTCGAATTAATCCCGATGGACTTCAACAGCATTTTGAATGTCCGCGCGATTGATTTATGGAGAGTTCATATACAGTTCTATGTTTGATGATTGACTTAAGCAGAATTCACATGTTCTTTCATGATTAATTTAAAGAAGAATTGAAAACAAATTTTATGTTCGGCAAGTTCGCTGTAAAATTCGATCGAGATTCTCCTTTGAAATTATCCGAAGTAAAATTCAACTAAAATTATCTTCCAGAGTGATTTTCAATAAAATTTCTGTTCGAAATTAGAGAACGCAAAAAACAGACAAAATTAAAGTTGGAAATTATTTTAGTTAGGACACGAATAAAATTTTGGTTCGATTTAAAAAACGATAAAAATTCCGAAAAAATAAACTGAAGCTTTAAGGATAGCGCTTCTTCAAGTTCTCCGCAGGTTCGGATAAATTTCCCATTAATACCAGGTGACAACTTCGTTGAGTGATAGATAATGCACCTCGACCAGAAAATGGAGAAGAATGGTACAGTGCTGATTCGATGAAATAATAATTCATTTTGCACTTTAGGATCGGTAATATAGCCGGCACAGTTACGTCTGCGACCCCTCAAGGAGCCAGGTGTTCAGTTTAATTGAGCCTCTCCACCACCCCCTCCCCCGCCCCCCGGCAAGTAATTCTACGTTGGAACGAATGCCTCGTTGCAGTCTGTTATAGAATAAAACTTATTGGCCCCGGCGCCGCGCCGGTAATTAGAACGTGTCGGGGCAATCAAAAAATTCGCTTTGAAGTTGTTGAAAAATTTTTGCCTCTTCGTCTGAAGAAAATCACGGCAATTAAAAATTTCCAACGAAACTCCGAGGCACGGAGCTCGCGACAACTCTCAAAGTCGACGAGATTCCAATTTACCTTAATAATTTGAACTTTCGTTTGTTCGATTTGCTTCTCGAGGGACCGACGCCGTTAAACGAACCTCATTAACAATATTTCCGTGTAACGAACAACAATATTTACAGAGATCTCTTTTTTCCATCATTTATCAAACAAGTCAGACACGTATTCCCGAAATTAGAATCTCACTCGAGAAAGCTAAAACTCCAAATTCACATTTTTTTTTTCAACCGACACCGAAATTGCAATTAGGATTTGAACGAGCTACAGGTTCCATGGATAATGTTTTTTCGCGACGGATCATCGGCAGCGCACTTAGATCGGGGACGGTGAATCTCTGCGGAAGGACGCATGCCATTCTAATATCGCTCATTACCGCTAATTGACTCGGGCGCACTAGGCGATATGGACAAAGAGTACTAATACATTCCCAAGATTCCTAGCACGAACAGTAATTAGGAAGGACATTCTGCGCGTGCAACGGAAATTCTTGCACGCGGTAAATTCTTGTACGGACATAGCATGCTCGCTAAAGTGGTCTCTAACTATAGCGCTAAACAATTTCTTTTCACACTTTTCTTGTCCCCACTCCACCACCCCTCGAATTGTAACCCTTGGAGAGACAAGAATGTGTGATTGGACAACGTGCTGCACTCGAGTTAAAGTTTGAAAATGTTCATGTCACGAATCTATCAACTTTTGCATTTATCAACACGAATGATACAAAACTAACAGAAGATTTCGGTATAAATAATTGTTATCTAAGGATCAGACTCGGGCAACTTCTTCCTCGCTGCCGCTTCAGGGCTTGCCCTGGGCATACACAGAACGGCGGGCACGAAGCCACGCCCCTGCGGGGTCGAAGCCACGCCCAGCGGGGACGAAGCCACGCCCCTGCGAGCAACGCTACATGTTTCGTCACACGCATTGTCGGAGCTACGGCTGTGCTGACGCCAGATCAAGACTTGTTCCCCCACTCTAATTTCCCCTTCTACCGCGCATACTCCGGTGCTGGGGCAGAGAGAACATTGTCCCTCCCCTCATCTGGCGAAACTGCTGCGCTCGCGTGCCGCGAGTTGCCCAGGTCTGCCTTGGACGCTGTCGCAATGTTAACAAGAGCATTAGGAACGGCGATACGATGAGAATAGGGTCAATAATAGCAGTAATGATAACAATAATGGTGGTGGCAATATGATAATTATAAACTGAGGTGGGATAGGATGTAACGGGTCCGATACTGTAGCCAAGGACAAGCCCGACGTCGGCACGTTGCGGTCGCATAGACGCGGAATCAAGGTTGTCGTCGTGTTTGCCCGTGTATTTTTAGATGTCCCTCGGGGGTCGGAAGGATCTGCTGGAGAGCCAGAAGCGAGGAGAGCCTTTGCTCGACTGGTGGTAATGAGCGACGCACGACACTCGAGAGGGATGAAACCGGACCGGTTGGAAATGGACAGATCGGACGTTTCCGGCGCCCCCGATGCCTGGTGGCCGTTGTTGGTCGAAAAGGAAGAAAAACGAGCGAGCCTTTTCCTGAGAAGCCCTTTTGCAATTCTCCGTGACGGCCCACCGTAACGAGCAGCCGATGAAACTCTAACGAGCCCTTGCCCATGACTCTCGCGTTTCGTCGCAAACAGTCTTTCATGGTACGCGCCACTATGTATTCAGGTTTCCCCGGTTAATTTGCCGCGGATGTGTCCTGACCCTCGGCTCTAGGATTCGGTTAATAGGGAGGACGACTCTGGGAATCATCCGTGATTTTTCCTGGATTGAGTCACTCGATAACGATACGTCGACGGGGCTTTGTCCTGTGGATCCTGCCTGATTGGCTACCACGTATATCGCGGGTAATCGGTTCGATTTCGGCACGCCGATAAAGACACGCTTTCGCAAGGATTCGTTAGGCAGGTTGTGTTTAATAGCGCTCCCTTGGTTATCGGTGCCCCAGAAGTTTGATAACTCAAGAGTGTAAGATGAGACGATACTGACTTAATGGGAACATTATTTGTGAAACCTTTGTCAACGTGTTTGCGACATTTTTCTGGTTAAAACGAGTCCAAACACGGCATTCTTCGGTGCACATTTGCTTGATTAATCCGCGATACTGTAGAACCTCGATTATCCGAACTGTGTTGTTCGGTGGGAAATTTTACCATGTGACCATGGATTTAAGCAAGTAAACGTGACCCGAAGTATGTCGTGTTTGGACTCGATTTAAACAGAAAAATGTCACGAATACGTTCCTGATAGTATTATGAAAATGTTATTAACAACACAATAATTTTGTCGTATTAGATTCAACTTATTAAAGATAGAAAGAAGTTTCTATTTGGTTCCTGTCGATTGCAATTAGTTTTATTTCGCACAAAGAATTTTGCAGCCTATTCAGTTCGATGGAAATATTGTTTTTAGCCCCCCGATAGCTGGGTCTATTTGGACCCCGGTTATCAAAATTTTCCGGCAAGTTTCTTTCGTTTACATCCTAGATCATCGATATCAATTCTTCTCGCAGTATTTTTTCAGACAAATCTTGACACACTGTACGAGACAGCGGAAGTGGTTTTGCTATTGTTTCATTAGCGGTAGGCGGCGTCGATGGCGCCTTGTTGTCTCCGTTTCTTGCCGTCAGCAAGATTCATCTACAGTCAAGTAGCTCCATATTATGTTAGGGATGGTGATCCTATTATAAGAAGATCGATCAATCTGGGTTATAGGCTGTGCGAGGAAGCGGAGCATGCGTCTCAGCGCTATCAATTTTTCAGAGAGTAGGCCGTATTATTACTTTCATATGAAAACCGAATTATGGATTGTTATTTAACCTCTGGACGATGGACGCTTATGATTAGACCGCGGACATTTCATTGCATTTACGAGAGAAACGAATTTATCATAGGCGCATCAAATCCGCTGTCTACCTATAACGCTTAATACAAGTAGCTTATAATTTAAATTTACTATTAAATAATTCGAATTTAAGTGGAACGCTTATAATTCCGGGTGAGAATGGTCGCAAACAGT
>CM052124.1:3423198-3460260 GCA_028454245.1 Halictus quadricinctus
TTCAAAGGCAATGTCAGCACCATAATAGACAAATCAGCTATATTAATTATAATCATGAATTTATTATATATTATTCAGTGTTTCCTAGAATTCTTTCCAGGAAATTCAATTGTCATTCTTCTCCCTTATTTTCTTCATTCTTTTTCCTCTACATCGCGACGAACAATCTATTTTACGTCTGCAATTGTCACTCTTTTAAAAGATGCTTTTAGCTTCGACGCTTTTAACCGCACGATTACAGATAAAAATGTGGCATGCGTTAAATTTGATGGTTAGCGATTCTCTTAATTCGTTCAAGCGATTCAAACACGCTCGATCGAGATATTTTAAGCGTTCACGTGTTATCTGGAGTCGTACGACGAAGGCTATTATAGATCAAGGCCTTTATTTGATGGTCATTGATCGTACTCGGTCTTCCAGAATGTAGGTCGCCTTTAATGGAGAAATTACCAGCCTGAAACTTCGCAAACCAAAATTGGTACATGCAGCCATTCACAGCATCCTGTCGCTACAACGCTCGCATGCATCTACGCCATTATCTTCTCTCTTCATTTTACGCAGGTTTTTTCCATCTTTGCTTCGCAAACAAGCGACAAAGTCCACTAATCTTGACACGCATCTGAATACTAATCTTTTAATTACGTATGCGACCGCGAGATTTATCGACAAAAACGGAGAAATGGTTTCGTCCGTTTCGAAACAAAAGGGAAAAGGGTTCTTTGCGAGTTAGTGGACAAAAGAAGAATTTCATTTGAAATTATACAAATTTTCGACAAGGGCAATTGCAATGTGTGTGTGTGTGTGAGCGTAACAATACGAAATCTATATTTGTCTAGTGTTGGTGGTTTCTGAACTAAATAATTTCTACACTTGTTGTACTCACGTTTCGGTGATTTCAATTTTCGAAAATAAAGGAATGAATACGCGCAAGGGGAAAGAAAGGTAAACAGGAGCGTGAATGCGTAACTAAAACGTGTAAATAATACGAGTAACAATACCGTGATAACTGAATAGAAATAAATGGGAAAGAAAGAAACACGGACCAAACTACGAATCAATGTTTATAACTATGATGCATTTACGACGGGAACTAGTGGGTGCAATGTAAAAACAGGAAAAAGATTTCAACAACGTCGATATACTATTTTGAACATATTGAAATGATTAACGAAGACCGTTTAGCTCCGGTATTTTTCAATTGATGGACAAAATTTGCATAAAAACAATGTAATTACAACAGCAGGTCGGGAGAGCATTAACAATTACATGAACGAACAAAAGTAAACAATATTATAGCTAATTTAACCGAAGCTGAAGAGTAGAGGGAATGAAATGGACAAAGCGATATAAATAAATGGCTGAAAGATGCAAATAATGTAATAATTAAACTGAAATAAATGGGAAAGAGAGACACAATACACTAGCAGTCAAATGACAAATGCGAATAAATTAACGAATAAATAAACGAACAAATAAACGATTTTAAAGTCGCTTTGATCCAGCTGGAGGCAGGGCGGAATAATTTCGGAGTTTTCCACTGATAGGAAACACGCGCGTTCAGTCTTGCGAGTCAGATCCGCCATGAGTCACAGTTTTATCAATTTCCTCGCCGGCAATAAAGCTAAATCACGGAAAAAGCCGAGGGAAGTGTAATTGAAAACACTCCTTTTGACACCGCGGCTAGGCTATTTGTAATATGTGGGGCTCGCGTTCAACGACGCGACGCTCGAAGATTGTCTCGATAGAATGTGCTCGCTCGATTGAGTATATATACACACTGCGTCGAAGTGCATCCGCCATAGCGCGAATGCTAACGTTTAAAACGAGTTAGCGAAAACTGGCTGTCATGTAATTTCATCGATCGGTCGATCGTTCACCCTGCGAGGGAGAAAATGAAAAATATTGAATATTTTCATGAACTTTTTTTCACGATACAAATTCCAATAAACGGGGAAGTCACTTTTCCGTGGCACTCCCAATTTTTCGAAATAACGCGAGATGCGATTACCTGTCGCATCGACACGATTTAGTTGTGTCAGCATTTTATTATACGCGCAAATATTGTCCCAGTTTATGCATTGCCGACACGCGTGTGTACCTGCTAATTGCTCATTTGGGATCGTCGTGTTGCACAAAGAGCAACGAAACGTTTTCAATTTGGAATTTTTAGAAATTGTTAAAAATACTGAAAGAAATGATTGTTTAATAGCAAACTTACAAAGCCCAAAACTTTGCCAAAGTTTCACTATACTATGTGCTCAAGGGAAGAAATCAATTCAGTCATTACAATTTCAATAATTATGAAATAGAAACCCGGTAACTAATTATATTAACTATTAAGTGTGTTGATTACTAGATCGTGAACATTTATAGAAAATAAAAATTGTCCAAGTGCTGCAAATTGAAGACAAATTATGTTCGTTCACCGGATAGGTCAGGTATTGATCACTTAAGTGTCTCGCACGTTAGAATGTCTAGAATCTCGAAACACCGGATACGTGTATCGATCGAACGCTCGATTACATTGTTGCAAAAACCCCGGAGCGTGCCAATACTTTTTTGGTCGGTGTCCTGAAGAGTCCCTCTCTCTCTCCACTGGTAATTGAGCTTTACAAATGAGTGGCTGGTTTAATTGCTATTCCGTTACACGGAAATTAACTGGAATCCCGTCACAATGAGATGAAGCGACAACTCGAAACTAGGCGGGGGGGGTTGGCTTTCATTAAAGTTAATACACACCTCGCCGTGTCACCGGGCCCGTTCCCGTTTCGGCGTTAAACCGTCGGGCGATTCGGAGCGAAAACATTGCCGGCTACTTGTATTCGTAGTAATTCGAACAAAGCAATTAGAGCACGCGTTACAGCCGAGCCGTTTTCGAGCATTCTTTTGTCGAGGGAGCCGAGAGCCACCGCCTGCGATGCGAAGACTTTGCGCCGATCATAGTCGCTGCTGAAACTGTACAACTGATTCCCTTTGTTCCCTTTTCAATCGCAACAAGAGGCCCGCTGTCTGTCGGATTGTTGTAAGCTTCCGGAAAGTTTGCTTGATAGCTTTACCGTTGAAACTTTCATTTTGTTCCCGCGGAAACGCTCGCGGTAATTAATAGCCACCCGGTAATTGAAGGATCCACGAAAAGCGAGAGACAAAGAGTCCTTTATTCGCACGGCGTTTTTTAATTAACTCTCCGCGGCTCCTGCGGATTCGGTTCCGCAGTGTTTGTTGCCGTTGAAACGCATAGTTGATAAGCAGATTATGGACGTTCCCGGAGTTTTCTGCTTTGATCGACGTGTCGGAAAATGTCGGACGTACGCCCAAGTTTTTCTTGAAATCTCTCTGAATCGTTCGTAATGACTTTACCGGTGAAACTTCACCTCGGGAAACCAGAAATTTTTCACTTCTTTTTATATAATCCTGTAGATTTCGACGAGAAATCGATGAGAACCGCCGTTTCGATCCTAGGAGGTCATTACTTGGAAAGTTATGCGTGCGTAAAGATGTGCGATTTACAGCGTTTTGGTATGCGGTGACGTTACACGGGGCTCTGGTGTACAGGTTACGAGAACAGCGTCGGAGCCTGGTGTTAATCTGAACATTTTCGTGATGCGGCAGTCCTGTGTGTTTTCTAGTGTTACCAGCTGAAAAAAACTTTTCCTCGGCTGGCGTTCGTTATACAAACCGGGGGGATGTAAATTCGCCCTTTACGTTTGCGCGGCGCACAAGGCGGGGGCTCGCTTGTTTCTAACGCAGGTTAACTTTTTGGAAAGACAGTTTACTACTGCAGTCTGGCTGGCCCGGCCCGCGAGCTAGCCGCCTCTTTTCTCCATAATGAGCATGGTAAACATTTCCTTTGTAACTGGCAGTTTTACATAAGCAGAAGGAAACGCGTAAGATTTGTTTCTTGCTCCCCCACCCACCACCCTCCACCCCTGGAAAATAAAATAATGCGAGCGAAGTTATCATTCCCGCCACGAGATGTTTACGGGGGCATGAACACAAAGGGGCAGGAAATACTTTTGCCAGATTCAGATGAATCATTGTTCTCTTGGCTTGGCCTCTCTCTCTCTCTCTCTCTCTCTCTCTCTCTCTCTCTCTCTCTCTCCCTCTCTTTCCCCAAGCCAAAGAGATGTAACTCTTTATTCCGTGCGTATTCCGGGTCGCGAGATGTTTGCTCAATTATTACTTTTCGAAAAGTGCTTCTTATTGGCGTTCCACTTTGTTCTACATTTTGCAACATTGCTCCGAGCTTCCATGCGAAGAACACGGTTCCACCGGGCTTGTCTTTCACGGAAGTTTTCTTTCGGAAAGTTGACCGACGCTGAATTCGAAAAGGGCTCGATTTTGATTTTTAATCATTTTGTTTTCTAACGTTGCACTATTTTTTCGAATTATGAAATACCTTCCCTCGTGTGGTTTATTTATTAGTGTTTCGGGTGGCATGCAGTCGTTTTAATATTTACAACGTCAAGAAATTATTTTATTATAAATTAATTAATTGGCTGAATAAATTCCGACATTTTTATATGTTTTTGATCATTGCGCAACTATAAAATTGTGAAATTTAACGACAATGAAATAATTGTTCGCAGCGAGGACGGAATAAAACGTTTGAAAGACGCAAGCACCAGTACACGAGAGTATCTCAGCACACGCATTTCTTTTCGTTCAAAGTTCCCTGCGCTTCCCTGGAAAACATTAAATTCTTCCGGCGACTCGGCGTTCTACTTTGCGGAACTTCCACCGGCGGACTCGAGACATCTCAAAGATCTGTTCTACGAGCGTATAGTCGGTTACGAAAGTTTATATGCACTCGCTAAATTTCAAATGTGCAAGGAAGACCAAGATCTTGCATATTTTATGCCGGTTGATAAACTTGTTAGTTCAAAATTAACGGGGTCCCGGGAACAGGACCATTTTCTTGTAACCGGAAGTTTTATTCGCTTGCAAGTACCCGTAACAAGTGTTTCATGATTTTTGTGTTATTCCCTTATTTTGGTACATATAATCATCATTTCTCAGATTGTGCTCAATTTGAGTTCATTTGCGTTTGAAATCAATCTAAAAGTGAAATTCTGTCTTTAGTATAATTTTAACCTAAAAGCAAACTTGAAGTTGAACTCTTCTTCTTCACACGTTTTGACTTTTTGAGGACGACCCTTTTCTAAAATTCTCCTTAAAGAATTATGTTTCAAGGTGGTTGAATAATGAGGAGAATGAACAATATCAAGAATATCAATATCTGTTTTTTTTTCTCTGTAGGTGCATAATTTGGATTTGCAACTTTTCGCATGCTGCGCACAACAAATCCTTATTTTCGAGATAGAAGTGCCTTAGTAACATAATCGAGAGGATTTACGAATCTTCCCCGAGCGTGTACTATGTTCGGTTCAAGAACGGATAATTAGGTCGGAAGATAAGCTCCGATTCGAAAAATCAATTCAATATTAAACAAACCGTTTCACGGAACGTTGCGCAGCTCGGCCGAAGCACGAGAACACTAATACGGATTTCCTCGTGAGCTTCTTGAATTTTACAAACTTTCGCTGAAGGTTGGTGTGCAGCACGGGAAGCTCGGGTATGCAATGCGGGTATGCAGGAAACGCCCTTAATTTGCGAAAAGCGACCCGAAATCCCTCGGTCAAAGACTGATCCGAAATCTGATGTTGTGGCTTCACGTTATAGCCGTCATTACGGTCCTCTTGGATTATAAACGAACAAAATTGAGATTGCGATGCAGTGCCGAACGGGAAACCATAAAGCAAATTTCGTCACAGCATTAATACGAAACTTTAATGAAAGAAATTCTTTGATGCAGTTTAACGAAAAGATTTCAACATAAGAAAATACTACAGAATAAATAAAATATTTCTCTTTTTCATTCTTGTCCAACCGCCAGGAACAAAAAAATGTAGAATGATGTTTCTTACGAAAATGACTGTAAAGATACACCCTTCGTTCAAAGATCCGTAGATCGGCTAGAAAAAATCGTAGATCAAGTTTTAAGCGTTCATTGTAAAGGGAAAGCTACGATCTTCAATTCTACCGTAGTTTCAGTGACGAGAAAAATTTTGCAATGTTTCTACAAGCGTTTGAATTTGTAACATTTATGGAGAAGTAAAAGCGTTTTCAGTTTTCCAGCCGCTGTGTCGTGCAAGAATATTTTAGACGAAAATGAACGATTTGTGGCGAAAGTAGAGGTTCCAATCTTGAAAATGAGTTCAGGTAGATCGCTGTACTATTTTTCTAAACGAAATTATCGCAGTTCAAATACCGACAGTTTTTCGGGAACGGGGGATCCAGTGTTCAAATACTTTTTCGATCGAGGGAACGTTTAGGGAAAGGTTGATCCAACAATCTGTGAGAGAGCGACGAAAGAGCGGAGAACTCATCGAAATCTGGCGGACGGGGATCGGCATTGAAAGACATAATTTTCATTGCTTGAGTCTTAAGTTATGCGGGTGGAAGTGTGCTGAATGTGTACCTAAAGGCGGAGCGCGAGGCTAAAGGAGAGCCACATTAACGGCTCGAACTTTGTAAACCGATATAACTTGCGTTTCCCCGTTCCCGGCAGACGAATTTCATTCTCAGGATCCTCGGGCTTTGTCTGCCATCGGACTTCGAAATCACTTCGCTTCGAACTAACGTTCAGAAATTCTGGGGAATCGCGGGAGGATTTCGTTTCGAGTATCTCGTCCGTCCAGAACGGAACGTTTAAACACGCGAAAAACCGACCGCGAAAACTTCTCGGAAAATGCTTCGAATTTATTTTAAAGAGCATAGAGACTGTTTTCCGTACACAAACACACAGGCACACACACACGCACGAACACACACACACGCGTGTACACGCACACGCTCGTATCTGCATGTCGGAGAGTTGAGAATAGCGTGACCCAGAAAAAGCGACGCGAAATTGCAGATAATGCATTGCATAAATTTTAAGAACACGGAAAAGGTAGTCACTTGAAAGTCATACTTACTCCCCCACCGCCCGTATACATTTTGCATGAACGTTTTATCATTATTCGAATCTATTCTTGTAATACCGACCGCATAATAGCGCGTCTGTCACCTAAATCCGACTTTATGCTCGAATTTTAATCGCCGAACGGAGGTACGAAACGTTAATAATCGCGTGGAGGTAACGCGACAATTTCAGCTCTGTATTTTTACCAAAGCAGCGGTTAAGCGGCGCGCCGTTAAAAGCGTAATTCATTTTACAACTCTCGAAATGGAAGGGGATCGTCCTCCACGGAAAGTGAGCACCGGTTATAAAATCGACTCGGATATATTCGTCATGGCCGGATCGGTTCTTAAAATCTTTAACGCCGGTTTGCGTAATAGCGCTCACCTCCGGAGAAAAGATTATTTGATTAGGGTGACAAAGAGGCTAGCGATATGACCAAGGAGACAAGCAAGCACGGTAGAGTTTAATGGCGTAATCCAACGGGAGATTTATTATTCCTCTGCGGGATCAAGTCCGTGCAATAAAAATAACATTTACGAGTGTTCAGATACAGCGAGACACGCTGCTATGTACACGGTGATTCATGAGTAAATAATGATTGTTCATTAGAGTGTTCAACGGCAGTAGGAATTTCAGTCGGGAACCTTGTGGATCAGTATAATTTAATTTTCTAGGATTATTATTTAAAAGAAAATCCCTTAACTTACAATTCAAGTCCCGATGGCCGGTGCCATAAACAACAACAAGGTCGGTCACACGTAGAGTCGTTTCAAGGTTTGACCGAGCGTCCTCTGACAAGCGTTGTTTACGTTTACGTCTCTTCAGTATCGCCAGATTAGGACTCGCGTCCCCACTCTAACTTCTCCCCACGCTTCCGCCGGTGGCAGAGAGAGAGAGGGAGAGAGAGAGAGAGGGGGCAACTTTACCCCCTCAAATCCCACCACCTCCCCTCCTCCCCTGCGTCTCTCGTACCGCGTTGTTTACGTTTGACGTACCACGTCTCTCGCGCGATATCGTAGGCGAAATGATCAATTTCGGTTAATCATTTTTGGCGACCGATGCTTCTGTGGCCTGCAGAGCTTTACGGGAACTGAAAATAAAATTCCAAAACAGGGTTTCGATATAGCACAATCATCGAAAATCCCACAAACATCCTCCGATAACCACACGGTTAAATTCATCGACTTTACGAGCGAACGCTCAGTGTCTCGCGAGCGCAGCGGCGGTGAGATTCACGATGCAATGGGGCACGACGACGATTTCGCATAAACGTGCCAGGACATCGTGTATAAAGGCGTATGCAAATACATAATGTGGTTTCACGACCCACTTCCTTCCACGGTTGTGCCTTAAATCGGTCCACGAAATTAAATGGAACCGCCCTGGTAATTGCTCCCTCTCTTATTCCGCGCTTTAATTAGTCGTCGACGATATCGCGAAAGTTTCCGAGCAACGGTTGGCGCGAGGAACCCGGCCAGACAAGGAGCACAACATTCTTCTTACAAGCTAGCACTTGAAATTCAGATAAGAAAAGCTTCTCTCCACCGTCATCTTCGCTGCTGCTCGCCGCACCTTGGCCCTGCTGCTGCGCCTTTCGTCCTGTTTTTTCTTTTTTTTTCCTTTTTTCTTTCTCCACCTCCACGCCCAACCCGTGTCCTCGTAACAGCGTCGCGTTCCTCTTCCGTCATTGTTCCAACGCGCCGTCGCGCTACACTTGCTTTACCGTTTTGCTCCACCGTGACCCAGTGCCGTTCATGACCCTACATGTCCGTACGGAACTCCTGCCGGTTTTTAACTCCAGGTTTACCGACCACTAAAAGTCACTATTTTACATTACCTTCTAACTGTAACAAGAGTGTTCTCTATCCGCATTTTTGGCCATTTTTTTTTTTTATCAGTATACAGTGAATTCTCTCGATATATGTCAAAAACGCGGGCCTTGTGTTATGTTCACACTCCTCGGCGTTCCCCTAGTGAGGGGAACCCAGTGGGGTATGCCCCGTGGTAGTGGGGATAGTTCCGCGACGTTTATCATAAAGGCCTTGGCGACATATACAGAGAAATCACTGTGTACCCAAAGAAATAGCATGACCCCTGTCCAATGAATGAATTTATAGTGACACCCTGTCACTGAAAAGAGCCAAATGGGAAGAGAAATGCTAAAAATCGAAATTAGAAATTCAGAATTATTTTGTTAAATAATGAGATATTTGAATTAAAATGCTACCTGCTCCTTCAATTTCAGACCAATAGAGCAGCTGGAGTCGTGCCAGCCATTTGTTTTTTAAACGTCCCCCCTTCAAGGAACCATAATTCCTACAATTTCAAGTATTTTGCCTTCAAAGAATTCGATTGTATAGTCCGGAATACGTAACATTCGTCCGATTTCCTTGCAAAAGTTTATACAAAGTGACGTTCCAGGCCAGACCAGCTTAACATTCTGCTTTACCGTGTCCCGGTGCCATTTCTGACCCTACATTTCCGAACGGAACTTCCGACGGTTTTTAATGGGAACGACTGACGAACGACATGCCACGAAAATAATGGAAAACTGATGTAACCGAAGCCAGCCAGCCGCGGAACAGAGAAATTGAAGATTGTACGCTTGTACACACTTTCGCAGCTTTAATGTTAAGCTGCATTATAAATGCGTTTCTTGTGCGGAAATTAGCTGCTGCTATTTTGTTTGCTGGAGTCGTTTTGCTAGTCGATTTGATTTATGACGAAAAGAACTCTTGGACCGAGTTTCGTAATACGGTTGGTCGAAAAAGTTTCCGTACATCCTTCAAAATTGTGTAACTTTTTGAAAAGTGGACCACGTGAATTTTCAAGAATTTCGAAGATATAGTTTGCTAAATGTGTACAGAAGAATTCTGGAAAATTGTCATCGACAGGAACTGCGAGAGAAAGTATTGATCATAAATCTCATCTTTCTTAAATGAGTGTGTAATACAAATTTTAAGAACGTAGATATCTGTGTTAATTAACTCATCAAAATCGATTCCAGAAAACTTTAGAATTCTATAATATTCTTTACAACTTTATAATCCCATTAAATTAGCAAATCAATTCCTATTTAATTCCTAATGAATTTTCGGTACAAAAATTTAACCGAACCTTTGCAATGCGAAAAATTCCGCGATAGTCCATCGATTGTCCGAAACACAATGTACAGATAAAAATGTAATTAGATTTGGTGGACAATAATCTCCAAGCGGAATCGTGAATGCAATCCGGTATCGAGAGAGCTCTCTAACCGGATTCGACACGAAAATTCTTTTTCGAATTCTCTTCCGCCGGACGGTTCCTTACAATCCTTTGCTTTTAACCTTGCCGCTATAGCGCGCTCCTATTCCCCGGCGAATTTCTTAATAATGCACCGCTTTAATCTCGCGCGCGAAAAAAATAGTCGATTCTCTCGTAACTCGCGTTCCGAACTTCTTCTATAAAACGAGGCAATTAATCAGCACCACGACCGTGAGATAATTCCGTTGGCTCTTTTTAAGAACGTTGTTGTCGATTTTTATTAGCTGTGTCGTCACGTCACATCGTTGATTCTACAATTGTTTGTGCTGCTCGGGGCGAAAAAATTACGTACTTTCCGCGATGAGTCTCGCGATAAGGAACTCTGCTACAGAATTTTTGCTTCTACGAATTTATGAAAACGTACACCGTGAGACTACAAATTTAATTTATCATCTAGCGCGCGCACAGAAACTTCTAAACGAATTTTATATCCAGCTCGTTTTTCATTTTGCTAATAAAAAGTTTATTTCCCTTTCTTTTTGTGACGCTGATGATACGGCAAAATTATTAATCTAAGTTGATCAAATATGTCAGAAGAATTTACAATGTAATGGTGTTTCATTATCTTCGTGTTTTTCATGAAATCTAACGTGCCGTTCTAATTATTAGACGGCAATAAAACACTCGAAGGACTCACGTGAAAGATTAATAATTTTATGGATCGTAAACTGTAGAGTTTTTAATTTCGCATCTGTTTGTACAAATCTGTCAGTATCAGATTTTCAATTCTCGTCGAAGAAAGATTGGTATTGAAGATTGTACATTAAAACGAGAAGGCAACAATCGTAAGATAAGATGCGTTTGTTATTATCGTTCAGTTTTGCTCGAGGAACTGCCATCGTAACAGTCATTAATTTATTATCGTTCCGAGAGTTTCTGTCTCGTTCGAGTGAACATTATTTCGGTAGTGGGTGAGCCTGTAAGCACGTATAACTTTTGAACCAGTGAATTCCTAACGTTAAAACTCGGATTTTTGGCATTCTCTTGTCAAAATCTACGAAATTCTATAAAAAAGAGTCGAAAATTTCTGGTTCCCCAAGTGAAAGTTTAACCGAAAAATAGCACATCTCTAGAGCGAACCCGAGAGCCGAGATGAATTTGCTGCTCGCGTTGACGGTGCTGCAATGCGTGATCGCGGGTGGCAACGGAGCAAGGATATTGGGAGTGTTCCCGTACCCAGGGAAAAGTCACTACATCGTGTACGAGACACTGATGAAGAGATTAGCAGAGAAGGGTCACGAGGTCGTGTCAGTGTCGCATTTTCCGCAGAAGAAGCCCCTGGCGAACTTCACGGACGTGGACATCTCTTCTAGCCTGCCGAGCCTAGCTGGCACGATGTCTTTCGAAAGGTTCAAAGGAATAACCACGACGACGATATACGATAGCAAACGGTTTTTGTACTTATGCGGTCTTCAACTATGCGAGCCCATATTCCTGCACCCGGAGATGCAGAGGATCATCAAATCGAAGGAGAGGTTCGACGTCTTTGTCGTCGAGATGTTCGCCACTGATTGTTTTCTAGGCATCGGTCACACCTTGGGCATACCTCTCACCGTTGCTATGATCAGCAGTGTCCCTCTACCTTGGAGTAACGACTTCATAGGCAACCCTGACAACCCCAGCTACATTCCAAATATGTTCGGCAGATTCACCGATCGAATGGATCTCTATGAGAGGATCCAGAACCTGTTGCACTTTGTTTATAGCAAGTACTCTTACAGGTGAGCACTGCTCTTGAACCGTTCGTGGAGTCATTGGCCGAAGTATAATGTGGAACGTATACAGTAGGTGAATTATTAATAATAATCCATTACAAAATAAGAGTCGTTTACAGTTATCGACGATGTTAAAACAATTTTTTAAAAATGATTTTATATTTTCAATGTGAAAAATATACAGAAATGATTAGTTCTTGTAATTGGAGATTGATTTAAGGGAGGGTTTAATCATCCCCAAGCATTCAGCGTATCTTTATGGCAACGTCTACCTCAACTGCACCGTTAAAAATATTAACAAGAGTTCTAGTAGTTTGTTACGTTATATACTAGTCTGAAAATATATTAATTATATAATTATTGCAAAAGTATGGCGAAAGTAGAGGCTTCAAACTCGAAAATAGGTAAATTGTTGCACTATTTTTTTCCAGCGAAATTACCACAGTCCGAATATCGACAATTTTTGGAGAAGGGGAAATTTATTGTCCAAATAGTTTTTGGATCAATTGTAGTCGTTTGGATTTCCTAAATTGGGAACTTAGGTTTCCATCGGATCTCTAAAGATAATTGCATCGATAATAATCATAACAATGTTCCTCGAGTATCTTATCGTAAGTGTGTATAAACTCACGTAACTCCGTATCAAACAATGAGTCTTCACAATAAAAAATTAACAAAAATCTTCTGATAACAATTACTTATCAATTGTTGATTTTTTGGAATGGTGATTCACAAAATCTGTGAACAGATGAGAAAAATGACCAAACATATTGTTGACCAATCGGAAGTTTGAATTTTTAGATATAATATTCCTTCGTCAATAATGGTTTATCAATAGCTTCTTGGGTTTTGTCTTTGCTATTGCCACTTTTGAGTAAATATGAAAAATGATTCTGTTGCAGATACTACTCGGACGTGCCGAGCTACCAAGTGGCAAAGAGATACCTCGGCGACGATCTACCGGATTTGGCCAGGTTGCGATCAAGGGTGTCCTTGGTCCTGACGAACGGACATCCGGTTGTCAGCGCACCCCGAGCCCAAACTCCGGCGTTCAAGCAGCTCGGTGGCATTCACATTCCTCCGTCGGGTCCGTCGCCGCTGCCAAAAGACCTCAAGGATTACCTGGACGGCCAGGGCAAAGATGGCGTTATTTACTTTAGCCTCGGGTCGCAACTGAACTCGTCGACGATGTCCGAGCAAGCGGTCGCAGCCTTTTACAAAGCATTCGAACAACTACCGCAGCAAATACTGTGGAAGTGCACCAAAGAGAAAATGCCGAAGCTGCCCAGGAACGTTAAGTGCATCGAATGGGCGCCCCAACTCTCCATACTTTGTACGTACATACATATATATTTTCCCCCTACCTCCCACATTTTTTTGTCACTTTTATCTGTCCCCAACCGACCATCTCGAGGAACCATCTTTGACTCGTAGGGACGATACGTTTGCCCTAAGCGTTTCGTGCTGTCAATAAGTTAAAGTAGAACCACCGGATCACGGAGTTATTCAAAGTCTGAAGAGACGTTTCATTAAATTGCAAATGGCATTGCAATTAATTGCACGCAATTACACGGTAGACATTTTTCTCGTTAAGCGTTACGTTCAATTGAAAATTTGGCAATAGATACCGGTGAACAGAGGTACAACAAAAATTCAATTTTCTTGAGAACAAAAATGCGTGTCTCGTTTAAGTGTCACTTCTCCTGGATATATTCCGTAATTGTGAAAACACGTATATAGGTCATTTAAATGGTATTAAGAGCTAGATCCTGCGGATCTTGTTTTTGAAAATATTCACCTTTTTCTCCAATTTTTTTGAGGTCTGCCACGTTTTAAAATATGTTCGTTCCGGAACCGTTCAGAAGTAATTTTTTAAACATTTCTTCAAGGCGGAATATAGTTTAAAATTTGATAATAGGCATTTAAAATTTAATGAATGTATCTCTTCCTATTGGAAAAATAATGAAAAATTGTATTAAATTACAAATAATATAACAATAGCGAATAGCAAAGAAATAAAAATCCTAAAATATAGTTTACTATGAATTGGATACGTCAAACCAGCGACAAAGAAATACGTTTTTACGATTAATATGACGCGTACGTAGCACACAGAGACAGCAGTTAAATGAGATAATATTACCGCGCACAGTGAATTCGAACAGAATTCGATAAAAATTTCGTTCTCGTCCGCTTTCACGTTTTACACACGCATTGATAATAACCTTGTGAGAACAATACGATTGAACACCGCAGTATCGAATTATCGGGCTTAGTTAAATTCGTCCTACTTTTCAAGAATATATTAATAATCACGAGCTACAATTATTATGTGTTCCTCTGTAATATATTCATTTCGTATAATGAGCTTCGGCGTTTCAAACGTTCGATAACAAAGAAAAAACGGATTTATATGAATATTTCATGTATTTAAGTAGAATCTGAATATTTACGCGTAAGTTAAATATAGCTGCACAAGAAGGATAACAATTACGCATTCCTGGATAATATATTCCCACTAATTTCCAGTGTTTCACGTTTCGTAACATCAACAAGAAAAAACAAAACGAAGTATGTGAATATTTCATGTGCGTCAGCAAAATTTAAATATTTAGGCAAAGTTAAATCGTTCGCTAGTAATGGGATAACGAAGAAAATTAGGTTTTTCCGTAATTTCTCCTATCCTCTTTAATTGAAAAAGATCAGGCATATTTTAGTTATTAGAATGCACGTCTATGAATGTTTTGCTTCGAAACCGAATTTTAAAAAATAAAAAAATTTTGAAATGTCGATTTCTTGTAGTAGTTATGAAATTCTAAGTTTATATTTCTCACAGTTTTAGCATCTCGTTATATATGTATATATCACAGATTATGATGTGTGAATGAGGGGCGGGCAAGATTCAGGGTAGTTTGAGCTAAATCTTGGAGCAGATCCAAATTTGCTCGTGCGTTACTTGAACGTGTCATTTCGTATGCTGTTAGCAGTCTGATCACTTTGCATGCAAATGATCGCAATCGAAGTAACTGATTCGAGACGACATCGCGCGCACCAAAGTAACATTAATTATTACTATGGCGAAACTATTACTCCACGCATCTCCGCAGTTTCTTTTTAAAATTGATTCCGGCACAACCTATTGCATCAGATGGATATTCTATGATTTTTCTAACTATGTGCCTCCACTTTCGAAAATACGAAAAAATTACATTTCAACAACCACAAAAAGATGCTAAAACTGTGACAAATATAAACCTAGCGTCTCATAACTTATACAAGAAATTGGCGTTTTGTTCATTTTGTTCTGAAATCGAAAATTTTGTTCATTTCTTAAAATTCGTTTTCGAATCAATTCATAATGTTGTTGACTCATCGATTTCAATCCCGATTCACGGGTACCAGTCGATTAAAAACCGTATGAATTTATTTTTCGTTTTAAAATAGTACTGCGTCTCAAAGAATAGGTGCCTCACAAAAAATTAAACATTTTCAGAACCGTTTCAAACCCTCGTTCAACATATCATTTTCAGAGCCACCGAATAAAATATTTGAATATTCCCTATTTTTCCGATTGAACCGACTGAGTTTTTACTTGGCAAAATATCGGCAATATCGGCATTCGGCAAATGTCGGCATATTGTTCAAGTAGGCTAATACTTTCCGGCAGAGCTAATAAATCGGAAGCGCGTGGTGTGATGGCTAGTAGAATGTGCCAAAGTAAATAAGTAAGGGTAATGTTCGAGTCACATAAACTTATTACTATCCCCAGGTCACCCGAACGTGCGGCTGTTTATCACACACGCTGGTCTGCTTGGGTCCCAAGAGGCGGTTTATTGCGGAGTTCCGATTCTTGGGATGCCCTTATTCGGCGACCAGCACTTGAACATGGCCTACTTCGTGAAAAAAGGTCTGGGCTTGCAGCTGAATTACGGTGAACTCTCGCACGAGGCGGTATCGGCCGCCCTGAATGAGCTGCTCACCGACCAGAGGTAATTATTATTAGCCGGTCATATGCGAAATTATTTTTCACGGGCTTCGGATAATAATCCAATGAAAATTAATAACCCGGAACATGCCCGGGCACGTTTGCAGAAATAAAGAATGGCACAACGCTTTTGTAGTGGCGCGAGCTCGAACAATCCATTGTTATATCTTCTGACCTGCGCTGACTGAATATGCCTGGCAGTCTGTAATTAATACCACGTAGGGGGTGCATCATGATATCCTCTCGCCCACGGGGGTTATTGCAAATTCATAGGTTACATGACAGTGAAAATAGTAAAAGAAATTTTTTTTTCCGTCAATTTTTCACGTTAACTTACTACAATCGCAATCAGCACGTCGATTAAATGTTTTCGCTCGTTTCGATGACATTAACACCATCGAAATCGTTCCCGGGTTACAATCGTATTCGGCAACGTGCACCCAGCGAATGACAATTGTTTCACGAGATAAGTGTATGTATGTAGCGCGCGTGGAATTCTATTGTTGACTTTTGATTTGATCGCGCATTCGTTCCCGCTCTCATTAACCATTCACCCTGTTACAAGTCATCATTGCGACCGATCACGATTATTGTCAAGTGCGAATGTCCTTCGCTTCTGCAGACCGTGAATTCCAACAGTCGTGTTTGATTTACAATTTGGTTGAAACTTCACTTCGGCGAACCAGAAATTTTTAACTTTTTGCCATATAGTCCTGTACATCTTGACGAGAAAATGCCAAAAGTCAAAGTTGCAAGGCGAGGAATTTCATTTAACAATTTTATTTTTTAACAAGCATATTCAGTGTAGACAGGAGGAAAGCGTTGAAGTGATTTTGAAAGACTTTTTTTACTGTTTGTATGTCGTTGTACGTAGATTGTTAGTCTCGTCATTGTTATCGCGGGAACGTAGTTTAATTAGAATTTCCCCGTACATCTGCATGATCGATTAAGTTCATCAAAAATATCCTTCTGCCCTGTGTACGTTCAAACTCTGGCCGGAGAGTATGTAATGAAATTACGACACGTGTTACACGTACCGTGGCTTGTGTGTAGACTCTGCTTCGAACCGGAGGTACTTGCTTGGTTAGTTTAATCGTACTGCGTTGAACTAACTATAAGTTTTGAATAGATTCCATTAACTCGATGCTTCCCGTGTTCACGTATCTTACCGGTTGGGCGAAAAGTCATTCCGGAACTTACCGTCTAGTATTTGGGAACCTCTTAGGGAAATTTGAAGAATTAGGATCGAGTCGTGCGATGCCACTCTAAGCTTGCATATATCTTGGACTATGAAAATCAAATTTGAAAAAACTATAAAATTTTTGCAGTGGTCCATATTTAATCACAGTTATCTGCATCTCCAATGCAAAGCTAATGCGATGCGATGCAAAAATAAAATTAAACCATAGAATCTACTAAATATTATAACGCAATATAATTTCTAACGATATTTAATGTGTGTCCAAAGAAATATAAATGAGTCTTTTTAATCTGAATAATTACAAAATTTGGAACCCGTCGTTTCGACAAGTTCTAGTGCACATTAATCACTGCAGATTATAGTGAATTATTATTGTTCTAGTGTTAACTATTAAGAGAAGCAAAAATATCTTTGGCAGGCACTGTACGAACTCCCTCCGATTTCTCTCATTTTTATAAATTCCTTTTCTGCAAATAACATTATTTGTTTGATGCTTTATGGATTCTCAGCTACAAAGAAGTAGCACAGAAAGCTTCGCTGCAGTTCAAAGATCGACCAATCCCGCCGGCAGAGGAAGGTGCATACTGGGTAGAGTATTTAATTCGTCATGGACCAGACTCATTGAAGACCGAGGCAGTAAACCTATCATGGTACCAGTATCTATTGCTCGACGCTATTTCGATTATAGCGTTCGCGATCATTATGATTCTCGTAGCTGTTCGGGCTATTTTGAAAACAACATGGTTCCGCCATCTGTTGATGTACGCTTTTTACATCGTACTCTGTTTAATAACTGTGACCTTAAAACTTGTTAGGCTTCTTTGTGAATTATCTAAGACTTTATATATGGTTTTGTACGAATCTACGATTGTCAGGATAGCACAGAAAAAATTGGAAAAATAATTGTCTACAAACAATTTTCATCAGTTCGTTGTGAGAAATAATTTAATGCCACATGCAAAACTGATTTCCAATCTGTTTAAAAGTATTGTAATCATGTATTGTCATCCATGTTTGATATTTAATACGTTACTATTAATTTTATATTGAAAATACAATAATCATTATGAGAAAGAACATTCCTGCCAATCGAACAATTACCTTTTGTTTATCATAAGTGGATCGCGGATCTTTATGCACTCGTGAAATTAAATACTCGCAAACCATTATTATCATCATCTAAATCTTTTGTTTTATGAAAAAACATTTTCCTTTATTCTAGTGTTCATAGTGTAATTCAGGAGAACGAGAACTCGCATAAAGATCCTAAGTTTAAGCATAACAAATGTTCTAACATCATCTTAAGATTAAGACTTTAATTATGTGTTCACAAACAACGTTGTTATGCATCAAATAAATTCCGAAAATTACAACCTTTCCTACTGATACATCTGCAACCCTAATCAGACTCGTGCAACGTCTATTAACAATAAAAATTGCTTATATGAATGAATAAACTGTGTCTCATTCATAATTCCACTTTGCCAACCAATGGTCATTTTATTCACAGATGCTAATTTTCCTCAGTTAATTGTGTCGAAATAATTTAACGTGAATTTTTTCTCATTTTCGAATATTAATAACCATGCAAATATTTTTGATGGAAAAGCAAAACCTGACGAGTGGAGCACATGCATACCTGAAAAGATGCTATGATGCAAAAATTTGCAAAATTCCCTTAAAACGTTCAAAAATCACTACTAAGCAAATGACGTGTTTCCGGAAGAATGAGATATCTCAGATGACAAAAATTTTTCGCCTAAATTTTAAAAATTGACTTTTCTCGCGCTTTTCCGGCCGAACACCCTCCCACCACTGTGCAGCGCCAAGAAAAAAGGAGAAGCGTCGTTTTATTAGTTATAAGGGTCGCCTTACATGGGGGGAAAGAAGCTTTTGCATATTTCGACGTTATATCACTCGCGCTTTATTATAAATGCACAGGCACGGAGTAGCAAAAACAGGAAGCCGGAAAAGCCGGCCGCGTCTCTCATTCGGGGAATAAAAGCGCGGTTATAAATTAGGGGACAAATCGCGGCCCCTTTGCGACTTCGAATGCAATAACTATACCGGGAGTACCAAAAGTATAGCAGCAGGATTACAATAGGACCGCCGGCACTATTGTAACAAGCACTGCCTAACGTGTGCTACAAACCTCACGTAGAGGTCTGGATAAGCTTAAACAAACAAAAAAAAAAGAAAACAAATTTTGTCACACGAGTATCACTTACGTCAACCGAAGTGCATACGCGATATTTGAGAATTTTTTCAGAGACAATTACTGAATGAAAAGTTTCAATATTTTTAGAGTACAATAATGCAACTTTCAGCTTCGCGTTGCAATTTTTTGTTTAAATCCATTCGTTTTAAAATAGCGGAGTTATTCGTTCGTTTCGTAACCTCACTTTTTGGAACTTTCGTTAAAAGTGTACACTTTTCGCAATAGAAATGTGTTCGAATACAAAATGAATTATTGTAGCAATGGCGGCTGGCTGAAATATTTATAGAACCGTAAATAATTGAAGTATCGGAAAAATCGTTCACTGTGTTGTAGAATACTCTGTGCCAGAATGATTTCTCCGAGTTTAAATAGAATCGGACGTGCAATAATGGCGATTTTGCGTTATTCAGTTTGAAAAACATGGTGACAAGGGTAGATAAAAGAATTTACTTACTGAAATCGTGTTCTTCCATCATTGTCTATTATTGTATCATCATTATCACGGTTGATATATGAACATGGCTTCGATTTGATTAAGGTACACGTGCACGTGCAATTCGATCGCGGAAGCCATGCTTCTCCGTGAAACTCTCGAAACTTAGCAGACCAGAAAATATCGTTGTTAAATGTTGAAGAGCGAAACGAGAATTGAATCCACGTCCGGTAGCCGCAGGTATTATGACAACCGAGGTTGTCGCAGTCCAAAGACTTTAAACAGTGGGGGTGGGGGAGCGTACCCTAAGCGCGCAACTACAATTAATAGTGCGGGGTGGAAAACTTCGACACCCTGGAGACATGTTTCCTCGTTGGTCGATCGATTACACACGTCGATGATTTTCTCGTGGGAATTGTTAAAGTGATAAGAGGTATTCGACAAAAAAATTTACAGGGTTCTTCGGCACCTTTCAGTAGAAAAAGTAAACACGAAGCTATTATTTATTTTGGTGTACTTATTTAATTCTAACACGATCGGAATAGTTTTTTTATTTTAAAAATAGCAGACGCGATCTGTGATAATAACTCTGCTATTATTTATTGACCAAACTGATATTTATACTAACTGTATATATATATATTTTTGCAAAGTATAACAAATAACATTTCACGAAAAAAAATATTAAAGAAGAAGATTAGAAAATTTTGGATTCTGAAGTGAATATTGCTATTGCTATCAAAAGATTAATGTTAAATTATGAAATTTTATTAGCGATTGATTAATTGCTACTATCTTGAAATCGTCTGAAGTTCAATGTGCTAACGACAAATATCTTTGCCGGTGTTCGATAATAAAACAATGGATCCATTGACTTGAATTCTGCGTCATTAGGTTATCAATTAAGTTATCGTCTGATCCCGATCGTAATAGATCACGAAGAGGTTACATGCGTGCAAAATGGTCAAAGTATTTTATGAGACGTGGGCATCTACCGATACGCGAGGTACTGTTAATTTATAAATTATTAACGTATACTAACTATTTCTTCTTCACATTTATATTTCGTTATGCTTTTCTAATTTTATGCTCTTCTAACAGTTAATTATCTAACAGTTAAATACACTTTATATCGCATGTGTTTAGGAGTTTAATTTATTAATTATGAAAGAAGAATTAATTTTTTTTTCAGAATTAAAAGTCAAAACAGAAAATATTTAAATGACAAAATAAAACACAAAATATTGATTCACAGATAAAGATTCTATAATTTGCATTGGCGTTAGGTGGCTTGCCAAAATGTGCTAGAAGGAATCACAGGATTTGTAATTAGCCATTAATTTCGTTTGTGAATTGTTGCAGGATGACTGTTCATACGTTTGGCAAATACCTGGCCCGGATCGGTGTCAGTGGGTGCACACAACCCACGACTGCTACACGGACTCCGTGTTTCAATATACCGAGATCCTCTTTTGCAATTTCAACTCTGAAAATACTCTTGTGTTCGCGTTTGGCTTGATACTGATGGTGATGTGGCTCATGTACATGTTCTTGATATTGGGAACAACAGCTGACAACTTGTAAGTTATTATTTTTCATATGAAAAGCAAATATTTGCTCGGCAGATATTTATGCAAAAAATTCCATATTTATTTGCCTAAACTATGCAACTCACTGCGCCTTTTAAAACGTTTTAACACTTACAATTGCATGTCGATCCACATATTTACCTTTACTACTTCCTAAGCACTTTAAATATTCATAAAACAAACCGCGATTCGTTTTGCAAAATTTAAATTATTTACACCAATTTCAAGAGACAGGAGCTACATATAAATTCATCTCTTCTCTCAATAATTCTTAAATTGAACACGCATAACTTTTGAACCAGTCGATTCCTCGCCTTAGAACTTCGATTTTTGGTATTTTCTCGTCAAGATGTACAGGGTTATATAGTAAAAAGTGAAAAATTTCTGGGTTGCCGAGGTGAAGTTTAACCCTCACTTTTAATACATTCCAGCTAATCCAACCAAATTTTCAAATTCCTATCATACTTTAGAATTTCCATTTTTAAATTTTAACAGATTTAAATCGTGTTTTATGTTTTAAATTCAAATCGATAAAAAACCGTGTTCTAAATCTTTCTGTAACTTAATTCTTCTTAACTACTTAGAGGTAGCCTAACCACTTGTCACAGAAAAATGTCAGTACCATTCCTATCCAGAGAATCACGACATGAACGTGTTGTAAAACGATATTGGCGATTCCCGCGCAAAGAGAAAGGGTGAAGAGAATCGGAGGGTGCTTGTTAATAATATGGCTATTGCTGGAATCAAATGTCTATGATTTCCCATAAAAAAAGGGGGTAGTGCGACTTGCGACACCTCGCGTAAAGTCTTTTACGGCACATTGTGTTCGGTAAAGGGTGAATGATGGTTCATCCTGTGCGTGGGAATCGACGTATTCTCACGTGGGTAGCGATTCGAGTTTAATCCAGACTGCCCGAGAAGCTTTATGCCCGCCATTAAAAAGAAACGTTTCCCGTCCGCAACGCGGTAGATAGACGCTTCCTATCCTAATAAAATTCGAGCATATTGGCGATAATAATACCACGGTTACTATTGCACTTAGTGAATCTTTCGGAGCGCGATACTTTTTAAGATATTGTTTAAACAAATTAATATATCTAAAATCGGCTTGGGCGGTTAGATTTCTTATTAAAAAGTACATAATTTTGCCATTTGAACCACCCCTCTAGCTCTAATAGTTCCCGAGATATTCCACCAGATATGGTTCGCACCCCAAACATTGAGGGCTGTTTTCAACCACTGAATATGAACGATAACCGCTAAAAAAAATATGTGTCCAATATTTTTGCGAGAATTACGTCTTCTCAAAGCTCATTGCGATCTGGTGAAAGCACTTCGGGACAGGGTCGTCAGATGAGGGGAGGGAGCACGAATTGAGGGGAAAAAGTTACCCTCTCTCTGCCAGGCCGCGGCGAAAACGTAGAGAATAGCGCGAGAGAGGGGGAAGTTAGAGTGGGGGCACAAGTCTTGATCTGGCGACACCGCTTCAGGATCGTTCAGTCATAGACCCAGCAGCACAATAGCTATGACAATGCGTGTGACAGAACACGCAGCGTTGCCCTCAGGGGCGTGGCTTCGTGCGTACAGGGGCGTGGCTTCGCGCAGGGGCGTGGCTTCGTGCCCGCCGTGCTGTGTATGCCCAGGGCAAGATAATCGTTGCCCGTACGGGCACAAGCTCTGACCTACTGTATAGCATTTTCTCCGCTAATGTTTCTCCCACTCCACCGATATGGTAAATGTTGCTCACCTGTTGCGATTCTTTCTGTTTACGCAGCTTTTGCCCATCGTTGGCAGTGATAGCTGGGATCCTGAAATTGTCGGAAAGTATAGCCGGGGTGACGATACTGGCATTCGGCAACGGTGCTCCTGACATCTTCACGTCCCTCGTATCGGGCACCGAAGAAGGGATAATCATGTTCACGGAACTAATCGGCGCCGGGGTTTTCGTCACGGCCATCATCGCCGGTTCCGTAGCAGTCGTCAAACCATTCCGGGCCGACCTGAAGCCTCTCATGAGGGACGCCTGTTTTTACATGCTGTCCGTATGCTGGATCAGCTATGTCGTCCGGGACGAGACCATCCATCTCTGGGAAGCTATAAGTGCGTATCCGAGCCCGTATATGGTTTTGCTATGGCCGGGGATTTCTGACGGAACCATAAAATCCCAGGATTTCTGCGATCTCCGAAATGGGACCATCTCAAATACAACGTGCTGGATGAGTGGGGTGGTCCTTATTTTTCGACCTTTTTCTCGTCTCACCACCACACCCCTCCTCTCCTAAATTGTGAGACCTGAGGGTGTAGCAGGTTGAGGAGGTCAAAAGTGCCCCCGAAACCAAATTGAATTTCTAACAGGCCATTCAATAGCTTGTCCAAAGAAAACACCTTATGCCAATTTTCAACCCTGTATGTCGACACGGGGGGTAGCAATGGTGTGACAAAGAAAATCAGGTTTTTCCGTAATTTCTCTTATACGTTTCAATTGAAAATTTCGAAAAAAATCAGGCATATTTCAGCTATTAGAATGCACGTCTATGAATTTTTTCGGAATTTTTGGCTTCGAAACCGAATTTTAAAAAATGAACAGATTTTGTCCGTTATCCCACGCGAGTTTCAGCTACACGGTATCTCGTCGTTTCGTTCAGTTTGTCCCTCGCATTTATTGTCAGGGGAACTCCAAATCCTAATTTCAGAAAAAGAGAGTTCCGAGTTCCTTCCACGCCTTAATAGCAATTGGAGTATCATAAACCCTTGTGCACGGCGGAAGTGAAGGCTCCGGGCTTTGGAAAGGTTCCTGGAATTAGAAGGTGTAGCTCTCGTGCAGCAAAGTGGCCCAAGGAGAACTTGGAGGGAAAATTTAGTTTTCCTCAACGAAATCTCTGTTTGGAAAAACACTCTTGTCAGGACTCTTGTCGCCACTTTAGCTCTGTGTAGTATGCCGTTCAGAAGCGGAGGCACGCGAGTACCTACTCGCTAGTCAGTTAAACTCGGCAGAAAGACTATTAGGCTTTTGTTCGAATAATGCACAGACACTGTCGGCCAAAAATTTGGAATTATTTACCGTGCGTCAGTTAACCCATTAACTGTAAAATTTTAGAATGAAAGAATGAAACTAAACTGTCAGGCGTACCAAATATATTTCTGGCGCCGAGTGGGGTACGTCAAATTCCAAAATCCCCAAATCGTGGCAGCTAATGGGTTAAGTTTCTGTGATCTATTTTCTCTCCTGAATCAAGATGACATAATTTTAGAATATTACTTTTCTTTTTTGACATCGTCCTTTGAAGCTAGAGACTATTATAATTCACACCGTGATATTTCCGGCTAATTTCTAAATTCTTTTATCGTGAGAAGAGATCGTCGTTAATGATTTTTCGAGTTGGAAATAAAGAAACTATTTTTAAAAATTTTGTCCTGTCTCGTGAAACGTTGTAATTTGTTTTAACTGGAATCCTTTGAACAATGAAGATCCTCTAACGACCCACGCGTGTTCGGGAGTGTCTTCCGTCAAAGCTGCTGAGAGCGCTCTATGGTAATTGCAATTTTAAAAAGTTCATTTCGTTTGAATCGCGCGAAATGTTCGAAATTCAAGAGCGGAAGTGTGTATTGCCGGTAATTTTGGCCCACATCCAGTACCCTAATGGCGCATCCGGTGTCCAAGGATTAAAAGCCCAGGATGCATAGGTCCCTATAGACCTGACTAGGGTGGAAGTTTCCCATTTGATGTTCGATATCTAATCACAGTAGAAATTGAGGCTTGTCGGCGGGTTTAGCTTTGAGGCAAAACTTTGAGGTTTAGCTTTTCGATGCACAATTATAACAACAAAAATCTGTATCATTAAAGCAGTGTTTTTATGCGCTCAAATAAATATTCTTGTTTCATAATTTCCACCAGAAAGATTCTTACAATTTCAATAATCACAATTGTTTCCTCATAAATTCGGTAAGAAATCGCTTGGTCTATAAATACTTTCTGTCAATAATCACGGTCTCGAGACTGTCATTTTTCCTTGTTAATTTGATAAAAATAATTACATAATCGTTCTCCGGTCACATAAATTTTGCAAATTTTTCCCGTTCAACGCAGAACAACTTAGCGAAGGATTTACACTAACAATTTTCCGGACGGAAGCATTCGGAATGGAACAACACAGCTTCAAAGATAGATTCGAACCTTTTGAAACATTCTACTCGCGGACGTTTAAACGAAATTCATTTCATCAGAACACTATGCGGAACGGAGGTCCCGCGTTCGGCCGAAATTACGGGAAAAATGCCCGCGAAGGGGAATGCATAATGCACCTACGGGAATCGAATACGTTGCGCATGACGAAAATGGAAAGTTTTATTCGCGCGGAGCCATAAGCACGCGGTTTAATTCGGCAATAACAATAACTCCGGGGCGAATTTAATTAAGCGTAGCCCCGGCGATCTTTCTGGCGTTGGTTTTCTCGCAATCTGGCCGACGAATTTCTGTCGAATAACCGTAAAAAAAGAAAAAAGAAAGATAAAACAGCAGGGGGGAAAAATGAGATCATTGTCATCGGAGCCAGCGACGGGATCGACGAGAGAACATTTCAAATCGACCGTGGAAAAACAATTGAACCGTCTCGGAAAACAATTAAAATCCATTCGAAAGCGATCAATTAAAAACTCGACTTTCGAGCGCAAGTGGTACGCTCGAAGGAAAGGAACGCGGAACGGAGCTAAATTGTTAGGGCGATATGCGGTTGATGAATGGACGTTCATTTCAACGGTATGAAATTTAAAATGCGTTTTATGCGCATCGTAACGGACAAGCGGAATTGATAAGTTGGCTCCGCGAATTTTCAATAGAATTATTTGCAAGAGGTCTGGAATATTTCTTGACTAGAAAAAATTATTACAAACAGCCTTGCCATAAAAGAAAATAAATAAATTTTATAAATAAAAAAAAGTAGCTTTCAAAATAGTTTTGTTTTTTATCCCGTGAATTTTATTCTTCCTCCAGGAAATTATGAACAAGTTCTAATCACTGCGACCCAAAAAAAGAAATCGTAGCGCAGGGGGATTAAACATTGAACGCGAAGGAAAATTTAAAAAGGAGCTTTTTATATGGTTTTCTGTTGCAGGTTTCGTGCTATGCTACGTAATCTTCATCGTGGTGGTGGTATTAATGCAAATGTACGAGAACAGAGAGGCAAGGCTGAAAAGTGCGTTTCGTTTTTCAGGGGTTTTCGGGGGTAGAAAAGGGTTAGTGCTCGGTCGAACGGCGTGGTTGAATCTTAACCGGAAGGAACGAAAGGCTCTCCGCGTTTCTGCACGATAAAAATGCTTTATACCAATTTTCCCGGGGAAATTCATTTGAAAGAATAACTTTGACCCCTAATTTAATTGCGGTGCTTTAACGCGGCTACGATGTAATATTATTCTTGGAAATGAGGGTATGAAATTGGATAGAGAATTTCGAACGGTAACAGCAACGGATAGTTATGCTTTAATTAGAAAGTCTGTGTTCGTTTGGTGGGAGTTATGCGGTATCAACGGAAGAGTAAATCAACTGATTGCCACTTCTTCGACAGATTAGTTGTGGGATTGATTTATCAATGTGTTCGGATATGTCAATCACTGATAATGGAAGCTTACCTCGTTACTGCCAACGACTCCCGACAGAGCAAATGGTATAGTCGGTGCTAATGTACACATAGAATACGTGAAATGTAAAAACGTTAATTAATTCGACGAAAGGTCGAGAAGACCGGTCATAATAATTTTTTTACCACCACTCGCTTCACTGAAAAAATCAATAAAAAAGCATTTTTCCAATTTTTCTGAGGTTTTTGATCTTTTACAACCAGAATGTTCTACTTAAAAATCTGAATTAATTACTGGTATGCGTATCTGAGTCTTCGACTTCTGCTAGATTTTTTTCAGAATTTTAGCAAGAGAATAAACACGGGAAATGGGCCAAATTTTCCATTTTACTCCGTTACTACCTTCCCGGTCGACATATGGGGTTAAAATTTTACACATCATGGTTTCCCTTAATGCCCTATCGAATAATCCATTAGCCTATTCAATTTGACCCAAGGTCATTTTTCACCACTTTATCCGGCTATACCCTTTGCTATCATCGAGCGTAGACCATACTAATCTAGAAACTTCTCTGTTCCCAAGGATTCTTTTATAAAACTTTTACTGGCACATTCGTGACATTTTTCTGAATAAAACGACCCCAAACACGGCACAGTTCGGATCATATTTACGCGTTCAATTGACGACTCGGTAGAACCTCGATTGTCCGAACTAGTCGAACTAGCACAACAGTTTTGGGTTAATGATCGGTACAACAAATCGTGTTCTATATGGATCCCTTCATTTAGACAATAGATAATGGATAATTCGGATAATCGAGGTTCCACTAAATCGTGGATTGTACGATCAAGTATGCTCCAAATAATGTCATGTTGGTACTCATTTTAATCAGAAAAATGTCACGAGTATGCTGGCAAATGTTTCACGAATCAATAATTTAAGACAAACGATCCCATATCATATTAGGCAGGCACTGGTGCCCATGGAAATGCACACCTTATGTAGCAGAAATTTTCCGACAAATATCGTGCAGATTTCTTTCACACATACCATTACGGTAATTGTCTTAAACGTTTCGAAATACGCGTTGTTCATGCATAGAATGGACGACACCACGGACAGGACGTACCTCACGAAGCAGCGCTTAGCAATCCGTGAAATTTCAGTGGCGCAAGCATTAGACAAACGTGTGACATTCACTTCGGTTACGTTTGCGACTGCATTTACGGCTTCATTGTTCAACGATACGAACGTAGGCAACGTGACGTTCCGCTTGTGAGTCGAAAGCAGCAGTAACTGCAGTTCATTAGGGAGAAGCTCTCTCTCTCTCTCTCTCTCTCTCTCTCTCTCTCTCTCTCCCTCTCTTTTTGCGTCGATAAAACGACAAAGAGTAAAGTACTTACGTTCGAATGCTTCGAGCGTCTGTTTGACATGCAGAACGCGGCCGGTTTTTCTGTTCCCCGCCCTTTTCTGTTTCCTTTTTTTATCCCCTGCTCGTTCTTTTATATTTTTTTTCCTCCTTTTGCATAGTTAGTATGCAAGAGAAGTCAATCATTAGGCGTCTGGTTCGCGGAAAGAGTAGAAGTATTTCGAGGCGATCCGTCGCGACGCGGCGCAGAGCGTCGGCTGGGGCTAAAGGACAAAAGAGTTGCCTGCTGCGCCGGCTGCAGCTATCGATCCTTACCCTCGAAGACTTCCTTACGTACTTTTGCAGGCAGGATCCCAAGTGTATCGGATCCAGACGTCCTGCGCACTTACTTGGAGAACGAGGACGTGGCCACGATTCCGAGGATTCCCGTGAGGTCACGCGCGTTCGGTCTACGTACCAAGCTCGGTACGAATGCTGTCTCCACGATTGATCACCTGCTCCCTAAAAATTCATTCAATTAGAATCCAACAACTCGTACCGATGCATCTTGCACGCGCCTCGCTCTGTGCTCCACGCTACAAGGGATTTCGGGACGGAAATTTATAACTGCGACTCTCTATGCGGAGTAAAAAAATTTCTCTACGTCAATCGCAAAATACAGGAGCTTGATAAAGAATTTTTTTATTCGTCATTTCATATATATTGAAAATTATTGACGTTTTTAAATTCGAAGTTCCGAAATTAAAGTCGAAGACCCCTTTTTCTAAAGAGCATATGAAGGAAATTTCATTTTTTTTTTTTATCAAATAAAAAGTTTACTATGACTTTCTTTTTAGAGTAATTTTAAGAAAAGTCGAGAGAATAGAAAAAAAATGACTCTTCTCTGCAAAGTCAAATTTTTTGAAAGCTTTTGCTTTAAGCAATCTATATAAATCTTAAATTTATTCCTATGGAAAGTGAATATTGCAAAGTTTTCTTTGTATCTAATATTGATTAGAATTGCAAATACATTTTTCAGACGTGGCAATCGCCACTGAACAAAGGAGGGAAATGCTGAGAAAGTCACCTAAAGCAGAGGATAGACTGTCGTTAACCGAGGAGGACACTGGCAGGCCAAAAGGATTGTTCAAAGAGTTCTTGTATGACATTACACCTATAAGCGAGGAGGACTGGAGAAGCGCGAATCCGATTGTGAAATTCGTTTTAATTATCCGCGCACCTCTAATGTTCCTGCTACAATTATTTATCCCACTTGTGAACACGACTGCCGCAAAGAAAGGCTGGTCCAAACTGCTAAATTGCTTCCAGCTGTGTGTGACACCGACGTTGGCATTGTTTCTATTAAACGGTTAGTCGTATTAATTGTTGCGACTTCTACCGCTGCTGTTATAAATCGCCGCCGCTAATAAAAGCTCAGGTTCCTCTGCCAGACTTATTTTCAGGCGCGATGAAATACGAGCGACTGCTTTTTTCCTTCTCTCCATTTTGCAAATCGTTGGTGTTCAGCTGAACGCTAAATAAATCGTTCGACACTCGCGTTTCAACGACTGAAACAATGAAATATAATGAAGCCATTATTTTCTCAGAAACTTCTTTCTCGCGTTACTTTTATGTTCATTTTTTAAAAGAATTTCTTCAAAATACAAGAATCTATATTTGTTTAAACTCAATTTTAAGCTACATTAATTTAATTTCGAACTATACAGTTAATTTAATTTAATTTGGAACTATAACTTAATTTAATTAAATTTGGAACTATAATTTAATTTCAAGTTTCACTCATCTAATTTTGCAACATTTATTTAATCCAAATAGAATTGTATGTACTACAAGTAATTACACACAAGTAAATCATAAGTAGTGTCATCATTTAGAAATTGACTAAAAAATTCCAGACGTTATATTTTACTATACAAGCAAAAGTGTACTGTTACGTTTTTAAAACAGCAGCACGACTTCTTTATTATACGAATAAAAATATTGTTTTCGTTTCTTTTGTTAACAGCAGTAGGACTTCTAGCGCACCTATTGTTTCGAGCTTCAGTATTCTCTACTGCGAGGGAAACAATGTTCGTGTTACAATTTTTATAGAAAAAGATCTTCTCCGAGTTTTTGAAATATTTTTCATATTTGCGAAATGTTAGAAAGAGAAATAGTAAAATAACATTGACAGTGTTCAACGAAATCTGTGGTTCGTTATTTAATCATTAATATTACGTTATAGTTTATCGAGTATGGAAATGTGAAATTTATGCTATTTCTCTGTGCCATTATATGGCAAATACAGTGGCGAAACGATCCGATTAGTCAATTTAACTGTCGTCTCATTTTCACCGTTCTTTTGCAGTCTGGCACGGCCATATTGGCCCCGTTCCAATTCTGGCGATATTCCCCCTTGCCGGCACGGTAATTGGTGTAATTGTATTCCTTAAAACCGAGGAAGACCGTGTACCTAAGTATCATAATGCGAGTACTTTGCCTTCTCACGATTCCCATCGACTTTTTTCGAATTTCTTCTTTTCGGTGAGAATAATCGGTTCACTCGAAGTCTTGAAGTTCAACTATTCAGAAACGCCTTTGCAAAGTCCTAAGTTAGAATTCCCAATATTTTATAAATTCATGGCTACCGGAAGAAAAATTATGCACAATTTTCCCGCGAAAATTTGAACTCGAATAGCGGATTTGAAAATTTTTTTAAAAATTTATAGAACTCAATGTAAGTACTCAAAATTTATATATAGTTCGAGATTAATTAGCGACGTCTCTCTATTTTCCAAAAAATCGATATTTCTCACCGAGAAGAGAGGAAATTCATCATTTAAATCGACACCCTAGCGTGACCACGGGATCGTAATGACGGACGACGAATTAATTGCAGGCTTTCGCGTTTTTTGGATTTTTGACTGCCATGCTGACGGTGTATTTGGTAGCCGGCGAGGTGATGGCGGTTCTACAGTGTGTGGGTTACGCTTTCAGTATATCAGACGCCATGCTCGGTATCACGTTCCTCGCGTGGGGTAACAGTATAGGGGGTAAGTAGCCAAATTATGTTACGGGTTCGCAAATTCACGTAATTTCAAACGTTTTACCGCACCATGATTCGAATGAGATACTTCATCGTACGATTTATTTCTAATTCATATTAAAAAAAGAATTAACTTAATCGAACTCATATCTTAACAGATGACTGAATTAATCTAACTCTAAATAGTTTCAGCATTAATTTTCAAGTTTATACTTAAATTTTGTACTCTTAAATATTTTCTGATACAATTATCAAATTAATTTAATATATTAAAATATCGTTCTTTCGGTATACACGAACAAAATTAGAACACACCTGAATCGTTCTGTCCCTATCGCGCGCGCGCATACCCGACACCATAATCACGCGTACCGAATCACGCGATAACAGTGATCGTGAATTCATTAAATATTTAGAGAGAAATTACGTGGATAGTAACTCGACGTGCACGCGAGTGTCCGAACAACGCTTCATTCGGGCGTTAACTGGCAATTAATACGCGGCGGAATCTGCTTACAGATATGATATCAAACATCGCCATAGCTAAACAGGGATATCCACGGATGGGATACGCGGCCTGTTTCGGCGGACCGATGTTTAATACACTTTTGGGATTAGGGTTAACTTATGCCATCGACGCCGCGAAGCATACCAATCACGTCACGCGTATGAGAATGAGCGACATGGCGCCCGGCTGCTTCGCTTTCCTCCTCTGCTCATTACTGACGACCATTATTTACTTGAACATCACTGGCTCGATCGCTCGTCAATCCTACGGATACCTTTTGTACTCGTTATACTTCGCGTTCATACTGATCCAGTTCCTCAGCGAATTGAAAATAATCCATCCCCTCGGCACTGATCATCGGCCGGAGGATAATATAGAGTAACAATAAAATTTTGTTTGCAATAAAATGTGGTGTATTTTCCTAGTAGAATCGTTTTATTAAAAAATTGTAAATATACCATGGATATCAATCTTGAACCCCATTTATTTATCCGAACAATTACACAACAATTTCAACACGTTGATACCGATATGAAGATGATTAAATTCACTTCAATTATTCTTGATAATAATATAAACAACAGTGAATTTTTGTGAATGTGTTTTTACTTGAAAATATAATATTTAGGTGTTGAATAACTTATTATATTCTGAAGATTCTTGAAACGGTATAAATGCATTTTCAATCTGCAAGCTAGCGGCAGGTAATAGGAATAGAATGGTTGTTAAATTATAATTTTTGTTTCTCTGAATTTTAATTATCCACAGTGAACATAATTGCTAAAAACATTGAAGAATTTCGAACTAGAAGTGAGTACAATGTTGCCTAATTTTCACTTACAAGAGGCAGAAAAATGTACGTCTACCGAGAGGTAAATATGTAGCTAGTAGTAGAGTCCTTCATGTGGTCAGACACTGGAGTTCAATCTTATAAAGTGAACACTTCTGAAACGTACATACAATACTTATTGAATGTACATTTATGGAGAAGTGTATGCGTGTATAGAACATAAAAATCCTTAACAAAATTGTATAGTATGATAACTAAAATTTAATTCGCCTACATATTGTACAATAAGGTTTGGAGCAATTGCTCGTCAAGTTTGAAGCTGCTTTAATATTTTGCAAAAATAGTATACAGTAGAAGGGGAATTTTTATGAAAATATAAACGTAACAAAATCTGCAATCCAATGGTAGGTACGTGATTAAATTAGTATAAAAAATTTAAAATTAATTTTTAAATTGATTTAGGGACTTTTAAATTTGTTTTAGTATTTCATAAAAATAGTAGAATAAGAAGAAGATTTTTATGAAAGTGTGAGAAACCAACGGGAACATTTTTGATAAATATATTAAAATCCAGAGTGTGCTTATCTATAATTCTAGCAAAATTGAGTTTTCGAAAAGCGGAGGGCACAGGGAAGACGAACGAAGGTTTCTTCACCGAACGATGCCTAGAAATGAGTCAACAACGTAACAACAGGGTCGACATTCAATTCTTATGAGCCAGAGGGACGTCTGGCGCGCAGATACATTCGAGAACCGTATACTAGCATTATCGGAGAACGCGAGAAAGGAGTTCGACAAGGTTATATTCCTCTTTCGATATTTCCCTGCGAACAAGTTGAGATGTTTCGTCTCCTAACTGAAACAACATGGCTGCGGAGGATACCGTAATACGGGGTGTTGATGTATTTTCTTTATGGCGTCGTGTACGCAAACACGCACGCCGATACTAACAGAAATATCACTGGCTTCTGCCTCTAATAAAAATGACAGCGGTATAAACGAAGTCTATACAAAATTTTTGTTGACAAAAATACTTTAATTTCTAAATAAATAGAATTAGCGAGATGGGAAAGTCATATTTGCCATTGAATTTAGTCACGATTCAGTTGATTTTATATTTCGAAATAAAATTTGAAAAAGTGGGGTCGGTCGGTTCGATTCCCGAGCACGTCAATTAGCAATTAGGACTCGCAGCGGTGCCAAAGGACGGAAATATTTCGTGGCGGGGGGGGGGGGGGGTGTTCTTGGTAGTGACGGAAATGAAATGGTTAACGACAGAACAATAGGTGCCTGGTTGAACCTATCCACAATGACGTTATGGTTAATTATCCGGTGGGAAGCAAGGCTGACACCGACTCGAGCACGGTGACGTGCCCGTTAATTTTGTAGGTAATTAGTAGAACAGAGGCGTTCGACTGCTTGCGCCGGCAGAAACGAATGCAAAAGTGCGCCGCGAAATGTGCTGATTGCATTACCAGAAAGACGAATAGCCGTTTCGGTGAATGGGCTCGTTAACTCGCGCACTTACAAATTGGCCGTCATTTCGGTTGCCAGTTCCATCCACCACCGGCACAGGCTATAGCTGGCTGCCTATTTTTTTATTTTCCTTTTTTCTCTTTGGCTAACGACGAAAATCCACCGATGCCAGATAAGACGGACCCAGAGATTAGACGCTAATGATTCAGCCAATCTCTGCGTTAGCCGTGCTTCATTAAGCTTCGCGCCATGAAAAAGGAAAATTGTCCTGGCAAATCACTTTGCTAATCTCGAAATGATTATTCACAGTCTTAACTCTCCTCTCGGTGATTGATATTTCTGTCGTTGGGCTAGAAGTGTTAGAATTTTTTCGGCATATTTATTCGACGAGGGGAAGCGACGAGAAGGAGATTAATTAAATTGATTGAACTAATTAATTTCGACAATTATCTCATAATTTCTCTAAATTTAAAATTCATAGCTAGAGACATCTTGACAAATTTTCCAATAGTAGTAGCAATTTCTGCAACAATATGTAAGGTCGCAAAGAATAGTATCTCCTGGCCGATATATGTCCGTGTCCAGACCCGAGTTTTGGACATACATCGAGCAATCACTGTACTCAGAAAGTCATTTAAAAAATCTGTCCAATTATAACACTGAATAAGAAGAAAAAAATTCTGCATTTCAATGTAACGTTGTTATGAAATGGTGACAACTCGGTTCGAATTCGTTTTTTTTTCTCGGGAAAATCATGATTTTTGACGTTAACAGAACAGAATGAAATCCCATATTTGGCCAGCGTCCTATGCTAGTCTCTCCCGGCAATAAATCAGTTTTTGGACCAGACGAGTTGCCCGCGCATTTTCGGTAAACACGTACGCCGCCAGCGATCCGGTTTCCGTTCACAATAGCGATTGTAGTCGCGTCGCAAATCTGCAGACGCGTCGTGTTAATTACCGGTCTGCCCGGTGGGCGAACCCTTAGGCCTGCTTCCCCCTGCGGCTTTCCGGTGGTAACCTTCTCTACCCCATGACACTTCCCGTAACGGGCCTCTTTCCGTAGCGGATTTTCACCCCCATGCGCGTCATGCTGGGCTGCGATTCCGCAAATGACTGGCTCTTCAAGATAGCGAGGAGGACGATTCGTTGACCATTGTCCTGTTTCTGCAATTTTAATATTTGAGGGGACGAAACTGCGGGCCGGTGAAATATACAGGGTGTCCATATATATAGTAATCTCTGGCTCGATAGAACATTCTGAAGGCAATTGCGGGTGTAATGTTTTGCAGAAACGATAAATAATTGTGCCAACAATCGAGCAGATAGCATTGAAAATAAATGATTCAATAATGGCGAGAAAGACGATTCGTTGATCACTGATCCATTTTTGCAATTTTAATATTCGAGGGGATGAAGCTGGATGGTAAATGCACAGGGTGTCCGGGTAGGGTAAATTTGGGCTCGATAGAATATTCTAAAGGTAATAGTGCACATTACTTCTTCAAAAGTGATAAATAATCATGCGAACAGATAGCCAGTATTCGTTGACCGCTGATCCATTTTTGCAATTTTAATATTTCAGGGGATGAAGCGGGCTGGTAAATATACAGGGTCTCTTCGGGGTAAATTCGGGCTCGATAGAATATTCTAAAGGTAATTGTACACATTACTTTTCCAAAAGTAATAAATAATCACGGATAGCGAGAATTCGTTGACCATTTCTGCAATTTTAATCTGGAGCATTCTGTAGTTATGTAGAGGAAACAATATTCTTTTACAGTCTTTTAGGTTTCCTGTTTCAAATTGCACCTACTCGTTTTCGTCATAGATCCGCACCGAAAGATTGTTATAACTTTTACAATGATAAAATAAAATTCGCCGGTCCGGACGTTTGGCCTGCGGCGGTGAATTCAGTATTAAATCATTTGTATTAAATTGCACGGTACAATTTTTCATTACCGAGTAAACAAGCACGAGCTCC
Source organism: Halictus quadricinctus (assembly GCA_028454245.1). Lineage (NCBI taxonomy): Eukaryota > Metazoa > Arthropoda > Insecta > Hymenoptera > Halictidae > Halictus > Halictus quadricinctus. The sequence goes on from CM052124.1 coordinate 3,459,335, forward strand.
GCGACGAACCCCGGACACCACAGATGCCGCATTTGCATGGTTCCCTTCTTTATTGAGCAGATGTTTGTATGCTAATTTGTTGTACAGTTAAAACTGGCAAAGGTGAAATGCTCGTTTCACATAGAAAGAGCGATAGAATTACAATTCCTGCGGATGATCGGGAAGGACGGGACGATATGGCCGGCCGTGGTAACTTTAATTAAACCGTAACGTTTGTTTTACGATGCTCGCGCGTAAAATATATCGTTTAATTAAATATTGCTCGCACTAGGAAACATTAAATGTTCGTAATTTGCATTCGTTTAATCATGAATATTCACGGGACCGGTGTAATCGTTATCTCGCTTTCCTTCGCAAACAGTTTTACCGACAGATCCCGCCGGATTTCGAGTTTCGTACTTTGACCCTTATCGGTCAAGACCCTGCCACCGTGTTTGTCGTTCATTCAATCTTAGTTCCTGCGATAACATCGCGCCACCAGATCCATTAGCTTTCACGCCGAACTCACCCTTCGTCCCACAGTTTCGATAGGACCGGGGAGATGCGACCCGCACTGCGTGTCTACCCGTTTTGTAATGCCCGTCTGCTTTAAAACGGACCCGTACTACTTTTATCTACCTCATCGCAATCCTGTTCGAAACGTCCAGCCCACGTCCCCCCGGCTTCGTTCGCGATTCAAATCGAAATTATTTAAACCTACCGCGCGATACGAGAAGCTTCCATCAATCGGATCGAAAATCGAAAATCTTTCGACTAAATAAAATGTAAAACAGTGTGTACACTTGTTTGTCAAAGTATGTGGCCGGATAAGGAGGGTCAAAAGTGGTCCCGAAACCAAACTGAATTTGCAACATGCCATTCGATGGCTTATCCAAAGGAAACACCTTATGCCAATTTTCAACCCTATACGTCGACATGGGTGGTAG
>CM052124.1:3460360-3477758 GCA_028454245.1 Halictus quadricinctus
CAGCAATGGTACGTCTTACGTTGTAATTTCTTTTTGTAATTGATTTAGCTACACTTTCAATTAACAATTAACCATTCTTTATACCGTTCTAATTAAAAAAATATTCGAGGTATCAAGAAATCGGCATTTCAAAATTTGGCTTGTTTCTTAAAATTCGGTATCGAACCCAAAAATTCTGAAAAAATTCACAGATGTGTATTCTGATAGCTAAAATGTGCCTGATTTATTTCAGAATTTTCAATTGAAAAGGATAAGAGAAATTATGGAAAAACCTGATTTTCTTCATAACCCCATTACTACCCCCCGTGTGGACGTATAGAGTTGAAACTTGGCAGAAAGTATTTTCTTTGGATAAGCTATCCAACAGCAAATTCAATTTGGTTTGGGGGCTCTTTTGACCTCCTCAAAAATTGAAAATTCTATGAACGTCTGCAGTGTATCTATAACCCCATAATCAGTTATTCGCGCAGCTATTCAATTCCTCGAGGCCCGTTGTCTCGCTTGTCTAAGTGCGTTTAAGTTCGGATTGCAGCACCTGCGGCCGTCCTGTGTCGTTGTTAGAAACTAACTAACCATTTCACGGTCCATCGCATTTGTGTCCCGACATTCCCTCATGGCCGGACACTTGCTAGGCCCGACGCCATTGTGTTACCAGCTTCGCTGTGTCGGCTCCAGCGACTGTCATTATTGTAATACGTGCCATCATCTCCGCGGGCTGGCTTCATTTCGAATATTAGATATCGATTTGCCGGCGACCAAGCAGCAGACGATCTTTCTGCCATGACAGGTATACACATACCCATACGGCGCACTTTCAGTTCGAAAAATGCTCCGATATTTTATGAAGCATCTATCACTGGCGTGCACGCTGATCCTGATATGGCAAAGCCTGAATACAAAATTACGATCGCGGGGAGCCCTTCGCGTACCTTTTTACAGTATTATCCATTCGACGCTCGGTAATAAGCATACGCGCCCTTTCACCGCCATCCCGCCGGTGGCTGTTGCCTGGAAATAAATTGTACAAATGTGAACTCTCGAATCTTCCTCTTTACAAGAAAAGACATCTCTTTCAAAGACGCCCACCATTCTTTATTCTCCATTTTGTCAACTACTTTGTAGGAAACACTTGCTACAGAATTTTTCTGTAAAGAATCATTTAACCCTCATACGTTCCTCAGGGTGAGAATTCACCCTTTTATTATATCCACATTCAAAGACATCCTAAAATTTGTTATCCTAGTCTTTTTTATGCAATTATTTTTTAAGAAATTTGAAGAACTGAGAAATCATGTATTTTGCATCGAAACCATGAACGATTACCGCAAGGTCGGTGTAGTTTCACTAATTTCGATTTTCTAGTCGACGGTGTATAAATGATTTTCCCTGTTTAATCAATTTCGTTCTCCGGTCCCGGGGAGAACAAGTGATTCGAAAGCTGATTAACGCGACAGAAGATTAGAACTTTCGCTCTCGTTAGAGCTCAATAAGCCGTGACGGTAAATTATCGTCTCTGAAAAAGTGGAACGCAAGCTTAGCGAAGCACGGTGTATTTCCGTGCATTATACTTAACAGGGGGTGCCCAGGGTCTTCAAAGAAGCGTATTTTATAATCGAGCCACCGTACCGTGTAAATGCAACGCCTCATTTGCCGCGGCTATAAAAAAATGTTCTTACATTCCACCCTGGCACGACGTTTCACAGTACTATACCTTCTTCAGGGCGGCTACAAAAGTACGACTGATCGATAGCATTTACGCGGCAAAGAGACACTGCACTTTGCAGCCATTTATTCCCTTCGAAAGTAGCGAGCACAATTTTTATTACGAACAAGCTCGCCCTCCTGTCGATGCGACCCCTCCCGACAAACCGAATCATGGAGATTGTTTGATGGTTTACTCGGCTTCCCTTGCTTTTATTGCAATAGTAACTCTGCAAATATCGTTTTGCTATACCTTCCGCGTAAAACCGAAGATCGAAGTGCCCTCCAATGTTTATAAATCGACATTTTTATACATACAAACGTACAGAAAGCGTGGTAAAGATTTATTCAATTATTTCGTTGCAATAATAACTCTGAAACCGTCGTTTTACAACACTTCGTAAACTGGCGTCGAAAATACATTTGAAATTATAGAAATATTTTCATACTAGAATATAGAACATTATAATATAAACGACGCATAACTTTCGAACTACTGATCTCCTAGGATTCAAACTTGGATTTTTGGCATTTTCTCGGGAAAATCTACAGGATAGCATAAAAAAAGCTGAAAAATTTCTGGTTTCCCGAGGTAAAGTTTAACCTACTAGAATATATATTATTATAATATACTGGAATATATTACTCGAATAAATTTCAACAGAAAATGACAAAAATAGCTGTGACGCTGCATTTTCTTGATCCACAAAACGCAAATGCAATCTACCAGATCCCAATCAAATCACGAACCCGAGCTTTTCGGCAAAATGGACACGCATAATCCTGCTTAGCAGCCACAGATAGTCTCCCACTGTTTGCTCGTTAAGGTAACATTGACTTTTGGATTCTCCAAGGCAAACGCAATACCGAAACATCGTATCGCTGCCAGAAGTTACGTGTACGTCGCATCCAGCAAAATCAATTTAAGATTATTTGCTGCGGCGCCGAACTCGCGGTAGACTCGCCAAGAAAAGCGGACAAACATTTAGAAATGTATTTCGGCGTGGAGCGTGTTCATCAAACAAATCTACGGCGTAGGTAATGTTCTGTTTACGCACACATATCCGTATCGTAACAATGGCATTGTCTACGCAGGCAATGGAATTACAGTATCCTATTACGTGGCATCTTGGATCCGCTCGTTTCCTGACACGTTCGAACCGTCTCATCGGTGATATCCCACAGATTCGGCACAATCGATCGTCAACTGTTTCCTCGGTTTTTCTTTTTCCCCCACCCAGGAACAAGTGCTTTCAACAATGGTGGAATTACCGAGAGCTAAATGCCTTCGATAGATATATGTCACTTTATAATAATACCAGCTTGAATGAAAATCGAGTCACTTTGACTCGTTCGGTGGTTTGAGTGTGCAATTTTGGTGACTTTGAATTTCAAGGTCAAAAGGTCAACAATTTGTTTCCGTCGCAAGGACAAAATGTGCAGAAGGAACCATCGATCAAAACTCGGTGGTTCTCCTAAAAAATTATGGTATAATGTTTTTTCATTGTCCAACTGATTTTATTTCTATTATATTCTCATTTCTCAGTTAATTGTCACAGAAAGTGGTGATTTCGTTTGAATCATTTGAATATTTTGAATATGATCACTCTTATGATTAAGTGATGTCGGTAAGTGCTGCGAGCAAACTCTATTTTTAGCGTACGCTTTTACAACGCATTAATGACCTCCAACACATGACACATCCTCCGTCGAGTTTCTTACGTCATAATTGATTCAGACATTAATGAAATGAAAATGGCTTTCTCGCTTAGCGAGGTTTCAGCTGCACGGACGTAAGACTGAAATATAACCGCATGACTGATGAAATTTGAATGCAGGTTTAATGTTCAACCTCCTAAGAGAACGCGGTCTTTTGAGTAGTTCTAGACTTGGACCATTGAAAATCAGTCACCTCGTTCAACCCTGCTAGTATGCTGCGACGAAGCCCGCGCGGAAAGTCAATAACACAGAGCCCTCGTAGTATATCACGTTCAATATTAATTTACGGCAGAATAATCTTTTCAAAAGCTTCGTCTTCATTCGTGATTTTACCAATTTAATTTATTTCTCGAGGTTGGTACAGTGACAAAGTTTACAGATTCGTTCCGTTTTTTAACAAAAGGTGTTGCCGGACAAGGAGGTCAAAAATGCCCCCAAAACAAAATTCGATTCGCAATAGGCCATTCGGTAGGTTATACAAATACATACTCTGTGTCAATTTTCATTCTACATATCCACGTGGGAGGTAGTAATGGGGTGACAAAGACAGTCAGGTTTCTCCGTAATTTCTCTTATTCTCTTCAATTAAAAATTCTGGAAAATAAGGCACATTATAGCGAATTTTCGACAACAAACAAAATTTTCAGATGCCGATTCCCGGGTCAAATTGGCATAGTAATGAAAGTGCTATTGATCAAGTGCGTTCCCATTACTATGTGAATCAAGAAAACTCGATGGAGGAGAGGCTCCAGAGGGAACAGTTAAAATCCCCTGTCAGCAAACAATCGATATCTCCATGTAGACGTCCTTAAGCCGATTTCGCAGGTATAAATCCCTGTAATTGAAGGTCTCATTAGTAATTGAAAGCGTTGACGGAAAATCAGGCTAGTGTGTGTGTGTGTGTGTGTGTGTGCCTCCTGTGTCGTCTATTGATTCATCTGCGAATGAACATTTTCTTTGCTAAGCAATCCATACGGGCTGCCCTATGATGCCCGCCGGGCATTTAATATTTATGTACCGAGTCCTCTAGGAATTAGTATGACGGTGTTAATACGGGTACTTTCGGCCGTTGGCATGGCGGCGGCGTCGGCGGTCGCTGTGAAACAGTTTGATCGTGCATTATGGAAGTTGTACACGTATAATTAACAATCCGGCGCAACGAATTCCGTGTAATAAACTGGTACGATTCCCGGCGCCCTAGGAAATCGGGAAGAGTTTGCGCCGCTATAGTTCACGGGGCTGAATACAATCGCTTTATTTCAGCTTGACTAAATTCTCGCCGCTTCCGACTCGCTCACTCGTTCGCCCAGACAGTTATGTTTACGCGCGGCGGAGCTTCGCGGAAACTTAACTAAATGAACTAGTTAACGAATAGATTATACACACGACATTTAACTGGCAAGTTCGCTGGAAGGCAAGACTAGTCTTAAGAGTTTTCCATCGGCGAAACTACAAAGTAGCCCCGAAGTGCGTTCTCTTCGGCTCAAATATAGGGTTATACGCCGTTGCCTTGGTTTAATGCTAAGCCTAGATGAGGGATGATCGCCGAAACGAGTTTACAGCTCCTTCTACACCGTGACAACTATCGAATATTTCCAACTTGGTCCCGCCATCATGCATTGTGAGAGAATCTTTAATTGAAACTTACGTTATTCGCGATTACGCACTGCAACCGGAAGCAACTGTTCTTTAATTTATTTTTATTTCTTTGCTTATATTTTGGCATTCCTCTTTCATTCCGTTCTGATGCTTACTATTTGCAAGGAAAACACTGACTAGTGACATTTTGAACACCCTGTATACGCAACCTCTATATAGAGCATCACTTGCTTAATTATATACAGAAACCGGTTAATAGCATTCACGTTGCTTTTATCGTTTCATTATTTAATTTCTTCAGTTCCCCTCACAATCCAGACTAAAACGATAGGACACGATTTTTTAGTGTTAGTTCATTCGAGGTTTAAGGGTGGAGGAACTCGTGAAACAATGTCATTAACATCCCATTCGTTCGTGTTAGGGAATCCTTGGCACTATTCGCAGCAGTTACCATTCCCCGGTAAGCATTTCAACGTTAAATGGCCAATCTCGTTGATTCACGTAATATTCTTTCGAGGGAAACTTCCGGGGGTTTCATCGTAGAATCAAAGTGCCGGTAACTTTTAACTTTATCTTGTAGAACGAAAGGACAGTTCTAGGAAATCTGTTACGACTACAAATTCTTTCGCGTGTAGACCAACTTCGGTGCTTCCGAACCAGGTATTTGTCTTTTTTATTACCGAACCGTACACTCGCCGGTGTATTTTTCCACCATTTGATTTTCTCGTACGAGACGGCACCAAGTGTTCTCTCAATTTCCGACTGTTGTCCTAATACCTCAAAACTACTGTACTCCATTCGAAGCGAAACTGGAAAGCAACACAACGCACGAGATTCAACATTAGGTTTACGGAGCATTAAACCAGACAGTTTTCCATTACTTTGTCAAAATAACGAGAATGTGTCGGTTCAAAGTTTTAGCGATTTTTGAATAATTTTTCAATGTTCGAAAATGAAAAATCTTAGAACCCGTTAAGAATGTCGAAAACAAACTGTACTTCCGAAATTCCAGTATTTCGGAGGGATCGCGTTAACAGAACCAGTACCGTTTTGAAAACGTCGATTTTGTTTATTCGACCAAAGCCAGTAAACGCTGACAGAAGATTTCTAAAAATCAGGAAAACAAAGCAGAAGCGTTCGCGCAATGGTACACGCATGGTCCCTTGAGCATGATCGACAGCTGTGTTTGAACTGCACTCGACCAAGGAATGACAAGTGACAAAGGGAAAAAGATAGAAGAGCAAAGTAACGAAATGGACAGGCAAGTGGCGATGGGGATCCAGTAATAAATGTCCGATAACCTATTGACCCGGATAGGACCGGTGATATTGATTAGTCGCCGTGCATGTTTGTCCCCCTGCAGCGCTCGAGCAGAACCCTTTCCCTGCATAGTATTCTCCCTTGCACAATAACAGCGAGATCTCTGCCCCCCTCCCCACCCCTTTCGGTTCAATCTTTCTAATAGTTCATCCGTCTTTGTTCCAGCAGGATCTCCTGTGTGCAAACTTCACGTGCCCGGTTTTTATTTTCTCTTGTGTATTCTTACCGCGGAGACTTCGGTCAACCATCCCCACGGCTCTTTTTCGTCTAGTCTGCCAACGGAATTGGATTTATGGCTTTATTTTCCCCCTTCATGGACAATATCTACCACAGATTGCGCGACGTGGAGCGCAGCTCTCGGTATTATAGTAAAATAATGGACCCCTCGCGTCCCTTTCATGTCGTCCACGGATTGTCCGCCATGTGGAAAATAGAGAAAGCCTACGAGACCACTCTCCCGGTCGGAGGCTTAATACACTTTGAATGTTAGTCGACCGATTTTTTCGGATAACTATGCCGGCACGATCCGCTGATCTTTCATTTACTGCTACAGTGGACCCGAAAAGCCTTTCTATATGTGCCTGATGAACTCAGCAAAAGGTTTCAATATAAAACAGAATTACAATCAATCAATTTGTACACCTTATATTTTAGGTTCTATTAAAATAGACTGGGTATAAGAGACGTCCACCGTGAGGGTTATATTTTCATTGTTTCAATAAAGACAAGGTGTATAATACTGGCAACATATTTCTTCTTCTCCGTGAAACTAACAGAAATATTCCAGATGGAGAAAATTACTGTCCCACCCCCGTGTATCGAAACATTTGTCACATAGATTTATGAACTGGCCGGTCCTCGTATTACGAAGGTTTTAGCAGTTCGCCACCCTATTGTCATATTTCTTAGGGTACAGGCTGTTCCGAACCCCTAAGGAAGGTCATTCGAGTCATCCAATCAACCCGAAACAAAAAATACATGGAACCCCTGTCTGCCGGGATGGAAGGAACCGAGACCGAGCAAATTTAGAATCGGCAAGTTCAACAACCCTCTGAATTGATCAAGGGTAAAATATTCATTCCCCGCGGTGATTCATTCAATTTTTCAACGTTGAATTATTCCGGAAACATTGCCACGAGCAGGATGAGATAAAAGAATTAGAGGTGACGAGAATGGTGACACAGTTTGACTAAAAATGGTATTCGCAAACCAATTAATATTTTTCACCTCGAGAAAACATCCGTTTTAAAACGAGGTTACGTCCGCAACGAGGTTTGTGCCATTTTGATTTCATGTTTATGAAATGATCTGACACATAGAAATGTTAATCGGATCGGAAATGTGGAAAATGTGGAAATCTGATCTTTCTACTGCTTTTTGTTGAATAATTTACAATCGATGTTACAACTGTTACTGGCAAAAGGGCCATTTCTGTTTTGAAGTTGAATAACTCGGCGAAAGAAAATCGTACAATGATCAAATTACACTGATTCTAAGCGGGTGAGTATTTTCTTTCGACTAGTATAAATGTGATTTGTCTCAAAAAATTTGTTTATTTGTAATAACATTTTGTTCGCTTGTGCAACGCAATAGCCTTTATTTCGCTTTTTATATTGCTATAACTTCTCCAAAATGAGATATAGCTAAAAGTTTCAAACGGCATACGAAAGTGCAGATTATGTATTTTTAAACAATTTCTTTACAAGTATCAATATGACCATTTTGCAGATGCTATCAACAATTTTAACAATATTTTTCCGTGCATCTGGGACGAACAGTGCAGATTGGGTCACCAGGAAAAGTTTTATTAGTTTGCACGAAATGGGCAGGATTGTACTAATCAGATTTATGCCAGTTAGCGATAAAAAGTGATTAAGAACGTTTCGTGTAGCTCGGTGAAACTCGACAGAGGAAATAATTAAACTCGAATAAATTCGCAGTTCGATCAAATGCATTCGTTGCGAGTAGGATTGCTTTAAAGTTGATTAAGAATCGATTTCGCTCTTTATTAAACCACCGTAAAGGCATTGAAAATTGCTTTACGTGCTGTGCCTGAGAGAAACATCGAAGCAATTAAGCGCGACAGGAAAATGCAAATTTTAAACAATGCTTTAGGAGTCATTTTACTGTGTTTATACCTTAAAACTAGATGTTGAACACCTAAAAGTACCTAAAATTACAAAATTACATTTAACGTTATGAAACAAATAATTATGGAGCATTTATATTACTATTCAAAAGACAATTGTGTTTATTGTACAACTGTATAGTATGACTATACCATTAAGACGTAAAATTTGTATTAATATATATTTTATAATTCAAGATATTTGACATACTATCTTGCCTCCGAATCGTGGATGTAAATGGTAAGTTCTTGAGACACTGAAGCGATTTTAAACACATTTTAATTAATCTACAGGCTTTATTTTAACACAATGAACACTGCACGCTGCACACTCCATGTTGTACATTTGACAAAGTCGCAATAATCGAATGCCAACTGATATTCGATTCTTCAACGTAAATCGATAGCACTCTGTCGGGCAATTTGAAAAGCGTAACGACACGGGGGACCGTTTCCCGCGCTTGAATCGTCACCTGTTGCGTTTGACGTTTGTGTACTGTGTGCTGTTTAATTAGAATTTATTCGTAAGTGTTGTGTGTTTTCAGTGGTAACAACAAATTTTTGTTCAGTTCTCGATCGATTCCGCTGCTGCAAATGTAAGTACGGTTATACATGTTATTATAAATATATTTTCCCTTTAAATCGTCCTAACCTCAAATTTTGCACATGTCAGTGCGATGCACAGTGCACGCACGGTTTGCATTTTGTGAAAAATGTGTGTAAAGGTCAATAGTAACTCAAAACATTTAGTATTTAATACTGAAGTAGGGTGTAAATATTTATAAAATGGCATATGTTTGTGAAATCATATTGTTTTAATATCGTGTTTATCCTGATTTTTACAGGCAGCTCCATTGAAATTCATCATAACAATACTGTTTTGATGTTTTCAAAGGAAATTAGATTATTGTTTGCTATATAAACAAAGTCACAATGTCAGATTACCTTTCCTCCGAGCTGACTGCTACTTGCGGTGCGCTTGGCTATTATGATGGGCATAAGTATCACTTAGATAAACATTGTTTAGGTGAGGCTGTTGATTATTATACGATTTGAGATTATTTTCGAGTGCAGTTATGAGTCATTCAATTCAGAATGATTTATCTAATTTTTCCCTATATTATTTTAATTATAGATGTTATAAAGGATTTGATTAAATATTTGAGAAGGGACGACGACAATCATGTTGTGCGTCAGTTTCTTGGTCAAACAATGTTACTTCAGACTGATCTTATGAAAATTTTCATTGACCATAGCGATAAGTCTGAACTTTGGGATGTACTGTTGAGGCAAGTAATAGATTATGGTTCTGTTTAGGATTCTCTTTATGACTCTACTATAGTTCTATTTATTTGATGATTTTCTGGTACCTCCGGTATCAATCTGTTCATAATCACAAGTTATAAAAATTCAGAGCATCCTTATTTTGTATTTATTTAATTAGGTTGATCATAAATTTGACCAGTCCAGTATTTCTAATTTACAACGAAAAAATACCTACAGACAAAATGGAACGCAGTATATATCAGAAACTAGTTTTTTACACACAAAAATATAAGGCAGCATTAACTGATGATCGCATATGGACAACACTAAGCGAGCGTATGAGTAGAATTCTAAAAGTAGTAAGTGTTTAGCACATGTAGCTAAAAAGTATGTATCATCAGATTATGAAAGTGATCTAAGGGTTTTATAATCACATAGAAACATAGAATTTGTAGTTAGGTCACTTTCAGAATTATTAATACATACATATGTATAGAAAAGATTCATTTATCTATTCTTCATTACTATAGGATAGCGCAGAAAGAACAGAGGAAAAAGAAATGATGATTGAAAGAATCCTCATTTTTATTAGAAATGTATTACAAATTCCTCCAGATCTAAATGAAAGATCTGTTCATACTGATGCCACTGTCCATGATGAGGTACAACATTAAATGCAATGTTCTGTAATTTATTCACCCTTAAACATTATATGTATATCTTTCTGTAGGTGTTGTTTGCTCTTAATGCTTCGGGGGTTGTTGATTTATTATTATTCATTGTTAGTAATCGCAGCGAACAACAGTACCATTTACAAACGCTTGAGGTATGTGGCCATTCAAAATTGATTTTACTGTTTACTCTTCAACAACTGTAGTTTATTAAATTTTATATATATATATAAATTTTATAAATATATGCTCGTACATCACTGCAAATATTAGGTTGTATCATTAATGCTGGGCGATCAAAGTGCCAATGAATTAGCAACTTCCGGTTTGCAACGTAGCACATCCGAGAAAGAGAGAGATGAAGCGTTGCTCTTGGCTGCACGACAGAGAGAGAAGATGGAAAAAATTCAGAAAATGAGAAAGTATGCCGCTGCTAGGTGAGTTTTATCTTTCTTGCGATACCTTCTTGCGCGTTTTTTTGCTTGGCGCATTTATTGCAGGCAGTTTCCCGGGTATTTCGACGTATTAAAAATAGTTTTCGCATTTTACGCGCTTAATGAAAATACTACACAACTTTTTAAACATCGAACCGTTTATTATTACAAGACCATTACAACTAACTCAAAAACAATTTACACGTTCGGTATACTTTGCAGAATTAAACGATGTGCGTAATTCACGCTCTTAGGAATTATAATTCCCTGAGTTATAATTTCATAAAAATAGCTATAGTTTCTTTTTATTGTTAGTGGGATTCTTCAGGTATCAAATATTCCGTGATTGAACTAATTATTGTTCTCAAAATACATTTCTCTGTTTCGACCTAAAGGTACGTAGCATGTTACTATACTATAGTACAATTGAACGCTTAGATCAAGAATTCCTATTCTGAATCTCACGATCACATATGTGTCAATTGTACGGCGAATACGTGTGCGTGCGCGCACATTTCTTTCGGTGCATATGATAGAACGGGCGGGTACATTTACACCGGGTCAACAAGTAATTTCCATTTTAATGCGCGAATGTAAATAGGAGTGCGTGCTCGCAAAAGGAGAAACAAATGGTACTACAACAGGAGTCGTATCCTTTACGGAAGTAACGATAATGTACGCGGGTGGTGGTTGGCGGCATTAGATGCGTAATGAATGTGACCTGGATTTTCAGTAAGTCCACGCACCCGCCGCACCGGTAGAGAGAAAATGCTTTCACCCGCTTCCGCCGAAGAACGCGTGTTTCATTCTTCTGTCATGCATTATTCGAATCTTTTTGTTACGTTCCCTGCCCCGGCTGCAGTACACTTCCACCGGAAAGCTTTTTGCGCCCCGAAAGAGGATCAAAAGCACTAAAAAGATCGAGCTTTTTGCGCTCGCCTCGCAAACCAGTCGATAAACAACTCGATTGGAAAACGACCGGGCACAGACCAATCCGAGATTTTAAATGCAATGTTTTAAGAATATTCTTCTATTTGTCACAATGTTCGAGATATTCAAGGATTAATAATTACAGGTAGCAGTAAAATACAAGTAATTTAGACTATAACCTTGTATGATTTAAAGAAATAAAGAAATAAATAATAATAATTTAGACTGATAGATATTCCTATTAGACGGATAGAGTTAAATAATTTAAGAACAAATGAGTAGTACTGGCATTGAAAAGTGTAGATATGCCTTTTGTGTAAGCTGTAATTTATGATAGTTTCTTTAGCTGTAAGATTTAACAGTCCAGGGATTTTTTGGCACGAATTCTCCTTACCATGTTAATGTTTTGTACTGAATTTATTATCGACCAGTCGCGCCTGGAATAGTACTGTCAGCTGTTTAAAAATAATACGAAGAAGGCGTTGAAAACGCGCAGCTCGCGCTGAAAAATGCAGAGGAAGAAAATACGCCCTCGTCGTTTAGTAAACTGTCTGCTAGTGACATCCTCCTTCTATTCCACTGATTGGATTTTCAGAAGTCATGGATGAAATTGGATTTGAATGATCAGTTCTTTTTCAATTACTACCAAGCACATTCTTATGCATGCTGATTCATATACGCAGATGTATACGTTGGAATACTGAATTTGATCTCTTCATCTTGAAATTGAACGTCATTTATCAAGAACTTCACTTTCTGAGAGTCATGCGGATGGAAAATTGCATTCTCAACCGTATTTTCTTTCTTGCGTATACGATTCCTCGAAACAAGCTAATTATCATATCAATACTGACATTATGATCTCAAACAATGTTACATACTTCTACAAAGAGTTGAAAAATATTTTATTTGTAATTTCCTGGAAATTAATTTCATACTTAATGTATAATAATGTGCTAATATTTCATCCGAAAATATTAATTTACAAATAGTCCACACGATTCTTAAAATCGAGTTAAACTTTACCTTGGCAACCCAGAAATTTTTAACTTTTTACTATATAATTCTGTACATCTTGACAAGAAAATGCCAAAAATTGAAGTTTCAAGGCGAGGAATTGACTGGTTCGAAAGTAATGCGTGTTTACAGTTGAGCTAACGCATAACTCCTGAACCAGTGAATTCCGCGTCTTAGAATTTCAATTTTTGGCATTTTTTCGTGGAGATGTACAGGATTATATAACAAAAAGTTAAAAATTTCTGGATTGCCAAGATGAAGTTAATCCCTAAAACGATTTATTACCGTATTCAGGCACTCGCATTTCGGCGGTACCTACATGGTGCAGAACATGAAAGCGATCGGCGAGAACCAGCTGTTGTGTCACAAACCGTACCAGAAGATCGAGGCGTTGAATTTCGGCAAGGATAAGGTAATGCCACCCGTGCATCTATAAAATTATGCAACGTCTCTTCTATCTGTGCGTTCGATACGGCCGACGGAAACGAAGTGTCAGGCCAGAAAGCGATCCGTTCAATTAATCTTTGGCTTCCAGGCGGTAGTCCTCGTTAATGAGTAAGTGGAAATGAGGCTGGCTGGATTTGAATGAAAATACGGCTGTTAATTAGGGCTATTCTCGCGTAATTAGAACCGGCTCCTTGCTTAATGGCGCTGAAGCATTTAAAACTGGGTCACCACTCTTTTCGCGAACCGTTCCTCCTCCTTTTCTTCTGCCTCCTGTGTTCCCCCACCCCGAAGAGAAAGAGAGAGAGAGAGAGAGAGAGATCCTTTTTTCTCCCTTATACTGTTATTACCCCGGTCTTCTCCCGCGAAGAACATCCGCATCCGTGCACAGAGAAACTTTTCCTAGCCGGGGCTTCTCTACATAGCTCGTTTCATTATGAACTGTCATAAATCCAGTAGGTCACATGCCTGTCGGCTAGCCGAATTGAAGTGATTACTGACTACCGTCATATCTTTTATGAAATTCCGCCCGCCTCGATCTACCTACTCTGGATCCGCCCTTCTCCGCCTCCCCCCTTCTTTGTTTCCTCCACTGGCTTTTCGCGGAATTGTCACATAAAAAATAAGACCAGTCGTCCCCTTTACAGCAGCATTGTAATATTCCGGATATTTATCCGAGTCCGTTACAAGGGGCTTTTACGAGTACCGCGCGCGTCGCGCAGCCATGCTCCTTTTTTCCTCAGATTCCTTTAAAGGGAGTTTCTCCTTTTTGGCGGAACTGCTGACTTTATTTTGTATTTTTCTGAGCGGAACGACGCCCGCTAACAATCTGAAACTCTGCGTAGGCTTTTATTGTAGTTCCGTCGAGTTACATGAATTTTTCCAAATCAATTTGTTCGTAAACAGATTTTATCCATAGAGGAATAGAGGAACGCTATTTATTACAGAAGATACAGCAAATCAAAGATTTCGGTATTGTTTATGGCACAGGGTGGATATTTTTACGAACATAGCGAAACCCTAAATTCGAGAAGTAAAATTATATAGCACTGCGAGGAGACCATAAAGTTTTCTCATTTTTATATTCCCGAGTTCGGATGTTAAAAGACAGTGGGGAATGACAGAAGGTTTTAGTATAGGACAACGCTTATACTTTAATGAGTTCGATTTAACGATATGGAATTTATGTGTAATCGTTGAACTAGACGAGGAGGATTTATAGGATTTATGTGCAACATAGTAATACATTTTTTTTTCTTTTACACTACAACGTAGACGAAATTGGTGAAACCAAAACATCGACGTCCGATGACCGATCCGAGAGGCGAACGTACATCCGCACTGAACGTGCGATTGTTCCTGAAAGAATTCTGCGTCGAATTTTTGAACGCAGCTTACAACCCCGTAATGAGGTACGCCAGATCGTGCATCATGGGAAATCAAGGCGAACACTCGGAAACGGCCTGCTATCTTTGGGCGTTGCGTTTCTTCATGGAGTTCAATCGCCATTACAAGTTCGAGGTGAAATATGTGAGGTAAGTCGGCGGCCAACTTTTCTGTTCTCTGATGGAAGGAGGCATATCGTCGCTGAATAGCTTCTACGGAGGGAGCTAGGAGGGTAGTTTCGGAACTCGTTTTATGCATCGTCGATCTCCTTACCTTCCTGACATCATTTTTTAACTATATTCTACGTGTCATAAAATTCAATTCCAATTTTCCCTAGAAATACGGGACACGTTAATGTATAACACTGATGAAGACAAATGTCTCTGAATAAGTTGTCGGTAAGGTTGTCCACGAAGGTTCCCATTTGAAGGTTCGCACGCTATCGTTTTCCAAGCTATAGCTCGTTGGAAAAAATATTTCAAAGAAAACTTTCTCTATTTCTGAGGAGACTCTTGTGGTGGTCACACACCTTCTTGAACGGCACTGAATGATCTTGAATGACCTTGAAGGTGAGAGCTTACCTAAATAAAAACATACAGCTCCGTATGAAAAGACAGAGGTCACCTTGAAATCTCGGAAGCACGTCCGCCTAGAGAAGATTTGTGACCACCATAACAGTGTGTTTTATTTAAAATATTTTTGATAACGTGCTATAGTGTGGGGTGCTGTAGTAACTTCAGGACGTCTATATTATTTAGACAGTATTTTAGATAAAAATTTAAACAGGAATGAGAGTTAGTGAATGTGAGACGTTAAACGAGTATAAATAATTTAGATCAGGAATAGGTACTGCGAGAGGTGGTCCGTAGAACGAATGTAGTACTATTTTCTACGATTGGAAAGATTGTTTATTGCACGCGGTGTATAACGAGGTATTACAGAATCGCGGTTTCATCTTGTATGAACGATTTGTCGCGAATTCTGTATGAACATTTCGCGACTGATTCCCTTTGATCATTGTGGCGAAATATTTCTTCGCAGCGAGACAATATCGACGGAAATATTTCATTTCGTGCAAAGGCAAATGGAGCAATATTACGAGATGATGGTCCTCGACAAAGAAAAGATACCGGTTTGGTCCCGTAGATTACATTTGGGATTAAAGGCATATCAGGTGAGAAACAAGATCACCGGTACACGTATATATTCGCTTTGACGCGATTCGTGAAAGGAAATACGTTTTTGTTCACCCCCGCCCCTCGTTTTAGGAACTTCTGCACACCTTAATAGCAATGGATCAAAGCGAGGACCGTGGTGTTCGAGAATCCAGCAGAGTTATTAAGAGTAACATATTTTATGTTCCGGAATATCGGGAAACGATTCTTTCCCAGCTTCTGTGCTACGAGGAGGTTAAAATGTCACGGTTCGTATCAAACCAAAAGGAAACATTACTTTTTAGTGTGAAAGCGTATGCTTGACACACATAGTTTTCCGTCAAGGAATCGCATTGTGCAGTCAGGAATCATTTGACCTCGGAAAAATCATTGAACTCCGGGGTGCCAGAGAATTTACTTGAATAAGAATTTCCACCAACCGGGAAACCTCTATACTACCTCATACTGTTCTATATATTTAATATACATACATATACAAAAATTATCTAAATAATTTTAGTAAGTCCTAATTTATAAGTTATCAATTCAAAATTAATTTTAATACGTTAATACACACATAGAACCAAATCGAATATTTGACCACAACAGAGCAGTAGCAAATTATTAAGAATATTTCATCTTGATTATTGGATTATTTCCATCTTATTTGGATATACTTCGCACGAATTTTAACAAAAGCTGTACAGGAATAGCAAGACAAGGCGACAACAAATTCAGTGCATTACAGTACAATCAAGCGGTACACAAAACTTTTGTTATAAAAGTTCTTTAATCAGCATTAGTGTTCAAACGGCCCACTAATTAATAGGAATTGGTTCTCTGATTAAACAGCCAAGTTTTTCAGGGAACTTCGCCGGCCGTCATTCCGGCGCATGCATTAGCGCAAGTTGTCATTAATCAAAGACGCAACTTATAGTAATTAAAATTGCAAGCCGCACTTCGGCAAAAGTGATTAATAACTTCCATCAGCTTTTTCTAGAGCGGTTTCAAGATCGATAACGAGTTGCAAAAGCGTGGTCGCTAATTTTTACCGTAACTGTCATAAATATAAGCAACTATTTATCGTTTTATTAAACAATCGACTGTTTTACTTCGTCTTGGTTAAAATTCAAACGAATTCATTTACAAACTCTACATTTTAATGGCAAACTAAATTCGCAACAGTACTTTTGTATATTTTTAATATTCTTGTAATTTCCGGGTACATGGGAAATGTATGCAGTCCTGTAGATTTTTGAAAAAAAGTTGTTCTCTATTAAGTGGCAGCTGTATATCGCTGTGAGTCACTATACTTCCGAGGGATCAGAATTCGTAAGCGCAGATGAGATGGAATAAGTGGAATGTTCGAAGATTGATGCTCGTATATCGGTCCATGTTTCTGGCATCGGTTTATCGGGTCGGATAAAAGCGCAAAACGAAAAAAAAACTGGTTTGCCAAAAAGGTTTTTATCTAGGCAGACAGATTGATTCACTTTCAAATCAATCGGGTCGAACAACGAGGGAGCTACTCCTGCACCCACTTCCTTGGTTCTTTAATGCTCGTCCGCCTCCCCCACGCCGGCTCTCTCTCTCTCTCTCTCTCTCTCTCTCTCTCTCTCACTCTCCCCC
>CM052124.1:3477858-3506576 GCA_028454245.1 Halictus quadricinctus
TCTTCTTCTTCTTTTGCGCTTCTTGGTGGAATAAACAACTTTTATCGACCTTCCGGCTGGCGAAATGGGAAAAGGCGACGGGCGTTCAAGTTTCCGCGAGTTTGACGGGTTTTCCGAGGATTTCCACTGGCGGAAATGTAAGGCCGATGCGCCTTACCCGGCGGTATCGTCGCTACTGTGACATCCTGCTGACAGTGATGAAAACAAGACTTGACGGCTGCACTAAACTTCGTTGGTAATGTTACCACTTTGAAACTCTACGCACCGCGAAACTGTATTAATTCGGTGACAAGTATTGTTCGGGTTCGAGGCTGACGTTTAAGAATTTTACGAACTCGCCAACTCGTGAAAATCTTTTTGTATACTACATTCCGATTTTTCCGACAATGGGTGTCCATGGTAAAATGGGATATTCAGGTTATTCTCTGAGAAATACGATTTCTTCGTTTATGGTATTTTCGGGTCTTGAAATGGGAAAACACAAGCAGAATCATTGGCTTGTTTTTCCTATTTTCCCGCATTTTCTACAATCTGTAAAACAATATGTACGAGAGTCACCAATACCTTCTCAATTCAGCTTGCAAAATACGAAATGAAATTTGCATTATTTCTGTCAATGAGCGTGTAATTT
The DNA here is from genome assembly GCA_028454245.1 of Halictus quadricinctus. Taxonomy (NCBI): domain Eukaryota; kingdom Metazoa; phylum Arthropoda; class Insecta; order Hymenoptera; family Halictidae; genus Halictus; species Halictus quadricinctus. The sequence goes on from CM052124.1 coordinate 3,478,490, forward strand.
ACGAATGAAATACTGTTATGGGTTCAGCATATTGAGACATACTGGAACGAAATTAAAGGCATGAGTATTTCAACCAAACAGTTCAGTAATTTCTTTAATTGTTATCAGAATTATTTCAGTGTTTATTTAGAGTCAGGACAGTAATTACGCAAGACGTATCATCTATATTTTTTTTTGGAAAATGTCTTGTTGCTTTCTTGGTATTCATTGGTACGAGGCAAATGATTTAAAAATAGTTCAAATACTGGAAACTTACTGAATATATGTACAGTAAATAGTTGGTTCGACTGCACAATGTAATTCAATTGACTACTTGTATCCAATTGAACGTGTTTGTCGTATTGTTTGGTCGAAATGAACCTCGTTTGAAGCGGGTGTTCAGCAATTTTCCAAGAAAAATTTCGTTGCCTCCGCAGCCAATACTTGATCGACCTTGTCACGACGGCGCACATCTTCCTGAAGATGCTGAGCAATTACTGCGGGAAGAGTAGTCGCGGGATGATAGTGCAACAGTTGAAGCGGAAACGGCAGAAGAGCTCCGGCAAGAAAAGTAAGAGTCGGTTCGTTGCTTTTAGTTAAAAGTTCGAATAAATTTGTTCACGTCGGGGGTGGGGGGGAGCCCCGGACAGAAACTGTGCAGAAAGAACAACCGGCGCCGCGGAGCATGGAAGAACGCTGGGACGAGATTGGCCCCGAGTTGTCCGTCGTAATGCGGGAAGGGACGATACCGGAAGTTGTGCCGTTCGACGCGACATTGGACGTGCCGATCGAGGATCAAAAGTAAGCCTAAATTGCGAAACTGCAGAGCTACCCCTCGATTTCGATGATTTTTAGATGTGTAACAATCAATACACTGATCTCTCTATATATGTCGCCTGGATGGTAAACGTCGCGGAATTATCCCCACTACCGGGGTATACTCCTGAGGGGCCATGAAGCTCGAGAGGCCTCCGAGGAGTGTAAACATAACACGGCTCGTTGTTGACGTGTTGTTGACATATATCGAGAATTTATTTTGAAGAACTTTTTCCTTTGCGTCATGGTCTCGCTTAGTCTCTATATTCGCGAGAAACCTATCGAAAGCGATACGGTGTATCGATATACAGTTTCGCCAAATGGAGGAATAAAAAATGACTCCCGGCACATCGATCTTCATTCTACCAATCTACGCTCCGTTGTTCTTCTATTTGCAGAGTCGAAGCTATGAAGAAAATTCAGAAACTGTTGCGCACCAAGTTTCTCGAGCAATCCATCGGCCTTATTCGAGCTGCAAGGTAAGATACACTTCGCTTCTTTTTTCGAAAATCAATTCCTCCGAGCGGGCCAGCTGCTCGTTATTTGAAATCCATCGGCGAGATCGCGTTCTTGCCAACGAGGACTGCGAGATGTTTTATTTGCAAGTTTCATTCTATGCTGAACGCGACAAGTGCAGGTAGCATAGTTAACGACTAGTTCCACTCTCCTTTGTGCCTTGCCTCGTTTGATATGTCAGTTGTCACCTGCCTTTGTCTTTCACAGTGTCGCATTTGCTTTAATTATCGAACGTCTTTCAGACACCGTCACGGGTGAAATGTTTATTTGATCCGGGAAGGTGGAGGAATAAATTTTTAATTCTTAGGTAGAGGATTATATTTTGTGATAAATAGTTAGTTGATGGGAATGTAACGCAGTGTAACAAAATTCTATATTATCGAAATATGTCCTTCTGTTAAGATTCTAAAAGAAAATATTTTACAGTTTCTAAAAACATCCCCATCTTTTTGAAACTTATTGAAAGACAATTCTTAACACTAATTCTGTACACCTTTGGAAAGCTGGTTGAATGTAAACATTTTTCAGCTGTAGTAATTAACAGAGAGATAAGGCTTCTTTTAAAGAGAATTCTAAGCAGCATTATAACTGCATTCTCATATTTCTTTCATTAATTAAACTTACGTAGAATTATGCAACATTATCCAACCCCATTCGAAGCACTGTAGTATTTATAAAAGCAGGAATTTTCAAGATTGTTTCAGCAAAATTAAATGAAAAAATTGTTTGCTGACTGAACTGTTCGATATTTTTACAGTGAGTTGAAAATATATATTATAATTATAATAAGAGGAATTTTCAAGATAGTTTCAAGGCAAGGTTTAATTAAAAATTGTTTCTTGGCTCGATTTCGCAGTCTTTTCATAATGCAGTGAAAATTTAATTCTATTGAGATGCTCAGCTTCGAAGATTATCTTTTCTACGATTTTTGAATGTTATTTATTGTCTGTTGCTCGGTACCGACAATGAATCTCGTAACATTTCGGGTTTATAGATGCAGAATAATTAGAGTAACTCGGGCTTAATTAGTTCTAGCGTTATTACTTTTGACTCGGCACCGTGAAACGACATTGTCTTCTTCTTCATTCACGTGCTGACCCTTGTCCCTTTGGCGGTCGAGTTGTGCACGCTTAAACGACGATAAAAGGTGCGCAGTTGAGAGAGAGTAAATGCTGTACTAGATGGATGGTTTGTGAAAGCATTGTTTTTCCAAACAATGAAACATATTTCAATGGTACTAGAAAGTAAGCAGACAGCCGATGTATTGTCGCTCCACATCCACCGTACACCAGGAAACTCGTGTGTGTCCACTAGTTGCTAGTAAAAATGTTACAATAAATCAATAGTAGTCGCAAGTGGTGCGATAAGCTCCTCGTTTTTCCAACGAACGCGTCCGACACCGTAACTTGTTGCAGAAAAAATTTCTTTCTTTCAGATCGTTTAGCATTTGCGAGAAAAATCAGGTGTAATTTAAAAACACTAAAAGTATTTCCCAAACAGAAAATAACTGTTCCATTTCACTCCAGTTTGTTGCAATTCAGAAAACTTTTATTTTCCCTTTGGTGTAAGTGAAATTTTTATCTCTAAAGCGTTCGAGCAAACTAAATTTTGCTGGGGTTCGTAATTTGCAGAAAGGACCACGTTGTACAATTCGAGCTTTTCAGTTTTGATTTGATTAGTTTTCAAAAAAATTATTGTCGAGGGGTTTCATGGGTTTCAACGCAGCACTCGTGAGATAATGTCCTGCATAAAAAGACAGTGTCACCAACGACTGAATTAATGGAACCCTACAATACAGGAAGCACGAGCATCTTAGTAAATTGGGGGGTTGTAGCACGGGGGTTGAACGCGACGGCGATCATTCACACGTTGCGTCTCCATTCACGCAGTTGAATGAAACCTGGCGATCGATAAGGATAACGTACCCCGAAGCAGCAGTCGCGCGCCAACTTTCGATAAAATATTAACGGGCGACGTTTCGAGCGTCCACCGTGCACAAGTGAAATCTCTCGGCCGTTGATTTCGGCTGTTCAAGGCCGTTGGATTTCGCCGAAATCGCGTTCATTTAACTTAAACGTTCATTTCCTCCGCGCGGCCCCCTGCCAATTAATTGACCAACAAGCCCCGCGTGTTTGCGCTCGGCTGTATTTGCATTACATTAAAACCGAAAGGCACACTTCCTTCTTGTAATCGGTGCGCAGCGCGGCGCGGCACGTCGCGTCGCGGCGCGGTGGGGCGTCTATATGCGTTAATTCATCTGCGAGTCCTGGACTACCTAGGGCCGCTGAACTCTGTGTCCCTTTGAAGTGCCCCGGCTGTTAAATATACCCATGAGCTCTCTAGTCCCTTCGCCAAGTTGTTTCTCCATTCTGCCTCATCGATCCTTCTAGCCGGTAGCCTTAATCGTCACTTCAATGGTTTCGCAGGAGGGGCGGGGTGGGGTGGGGGTGGGGGTGGGGGAGGGGAGTATTCTTTGGAGATGAACCCGTCGATGTGAAAACAATTTCTTTGTACTCACTTCGCTGTCAAAGGATTTACTTTGCGCTTGCAGCCCGAGCCCGTGCCCGTGCCCGAGCCCGAGCCCGATTATACCCGGTGCACCGAATTGCATGTTAAAAGTGAACCTCGCGGTGGAATGTTAATTGCCGACGGGTGCCTTCGAACCTCGCCGCTTCTTTCAATAACTATGCAAATTTTCGCGTTCTCTCGATGGTGCTCTGTACTGCATACTATATTCCCTTCTCCGCGTTAACTGTTGCATCGGCTGGGTCATTCACTCCGTTTGGAAAATAGACAAAAACTCTTCTGAGATGTTAGTACAGCGTTTTCTCCGTATATGTCGCCAAGGTGTGTAAGATAAACGTCGCGTAATTGTCCCCACTACCGCGGGATATACCACGGGTGGGGTCACGAAGCATGAGGGGCCTCCTGCACGATACAAGACGCTGGTAAGACCCGTGTTGTCGACATATATCGAGAATTCGCTGTACATGTGAATTTTGTGTTTGGCGCTAACGAACTTCTGTGAATGTTGTCGCCGTTTTCCGGGAGACTATCCTAAACAAAAAACGGTCTGATCCCCGGCCAGTCTTTCCCGCAAAGCTCCGGCAGGAGGGTGGGGGACTACAGGGGGTGTACAGCTCTTACAGATTTTTCTTTAGGCGGTATCCTCATCACAGTGCTTCCACGGGGTACTTTAGGAGATTGTTCGTAATATTGCGCCGTCCATTTCATGGGGTAAGCTTACCCGTGGCCGTGGTATACAATGGAATGGATCTGCATCTTGCCGACCTTGTGCATATAACAGGATAAAAGGAGCCCGGCGGATTGTTGACTGTGCCCTGTATAGACGTAGGCTCAAACTCGCAGGGATATTAATAACACGCGTACGGTAATGCCGGTAATATTGCGATAAACATTTTTAATGCTCTCGGATATCCTTTCTCCGCGAGTCTCCCCAACTCTGCTGTGCGTGCTTAATGCTCAGCCTGCCCTTGAAGAGGGAGAGGAGGAATCCTCTGGTGATCGTGTTTCGTTTGCTCAGCAAATACTCCCCATCGTTTGGATACCGACTCGAACCCTCTAATTTTCTACTTATACTCCTCTGCATCCCGGTTCGCGAGCAAAGCGCGCCGACTTCGGCACAGGGGGTTGGATAACTCAAAGTCACGGGATAATTAAGGAGAAGAAGCGCAGCTTTCGCGTCCCTTTTTGAGTTAAACGAGGAGCGCAGCTCTTGATCAAGAGTGTCCTATTCCTGCTTGAAAAATCGGTTGCAGTCGCGCACCCCCTCTCCCCCTCTCTCCTCCGTGCTGCAGCGCAAGATCTATTCACTTAATTAAAAGTGAATGGAAATTACTAATTAGAAATCGACGCGGCGAAGTGGCTGCGAGAGTTCCTGGCTTCTTTCGCCAGGAATTCTCGGCGCGTCGTTTTCGGGGTGGGGATCCTGTTACACATAGCGGAAGCGCACGTTGGACTTCGGTGTTCGAGTGTAACGGTCTTCGGCGGCGGCTGAGGTAGGGTGAGAGAGATGGAAAGGAAAAGGGAGCGTTTCGTCCTAGGAGGACCCTTCAGACTAGTGCCGCCAGATCAGGGGAATTGACTCGAATCGAGGGGAACGCCCCCTCTCTGCCGGATTGGTCACGTGACGTTGTGACGCATGGACGACTGGGACGAAACGCGTCACGTGACCGGGCAGCGGCGGAAAGTGGGGGAATACCGTTGTAGATGCCCTTGGGGGCACAGCTACGGGCAAGTGACTTAGCGTAGCTGTGACAAATACACGCAGCCTCGTCCACAATGGCGTCGTGCAAAAATGTCCCGCTGCGCGTTCACTGTGGCTCAACAAGGGAACAGCAAATAATTTTGATATTTTAGTCGGAGGCGCAATCACGCGTTTAATGAGTCGAGCCACCTCATCTGGTAAACGATGGGAACCCGGTCCTCCCGGATGTCTTAGGAGTGTCAAGGGGCGAGAAACGACGCGTCGAAATTATTCGTTCCGTGTCTGGCAAAAGAGCTAGTTCGAGGGGTCTGGATAGGGAGAGGATGGTTGTGGCGCGTCTGAGAGATTCCATTGTCGCGGGACTTCAAATCGAGGGATAATGGGGATTGTATGGTGCTGGATTTCTATTCAGACAGCCACCAGCAGCGACCCCCTCCCCTCTCCGCCGTCCCCCCCGCACGAGCCACTTCTTCTGCCCGGGGACAGGACACCAACGCGCGTACCCCCTCCCATTACCCTTCAGTCTCTTCGTCCGCGTCTTCGCCCTTCTGCCATCCGCTTATTGGATTCTTCCTTCAACTTGGGCATTTCGCACTTTTCCGCGAAACTTCGGCAGATAGACTTTTCTGACCCGCGACCCGGAAAACGATGTATACGGATTTCGTACCCTATTCCACGTCCTCTTATTATATTTTTCATGGTAACGCGATCTTCCACTCATAAATCTTGTACCTAGTAAAAATTGTAAACGCAAATCTTTCCTCCAAATTTTCAAAACTCGGTAACTCCTGGCTACTTGCAATCGCGATTTTTTAAAACTATTTTATCGTATTTGTTAGTTATTTCCCTGCGACACTCTCACCGGAATATTCCTCAGGTTTTTTTTTTTAACAAAATGGTACCACACGGTATGGATTGCGTTCATTTGTTCAATCCAGGATAAAGTAAGTTCATAATTGTTTCCATTCGATAGTGGAATTATTAATGTTCGGATAATAAAATAGGCTTAGCTATCGATTAAATCTTTTCTGATTCGTATAATGAATCATGTTCCGGAATATCAATCGAAAATACAGATGTTCGGATTAGTTTGGATAATAGAGGTTCCACTAAATTGCGATTTGAACGAGCATACGCACTCGGTACTATGTCGTGTTTGTACTCGTTTTAATCGTAGAAATGTCTCGAATGTGTTGATGGAAATTTCATAAAAAAATAATCGAGTACAAGAAAGTTTTGTCGTCGAATTCGTTCAACTGGGGCACGAGAGAGAAAAGTACGGCGACAATTGTCATAATTTAGACAGTACTGCTCGTACTGAAATTTTGATTCTAATTTAGTTGAACTTGAGCTTATTTTCTCCGTGGGTTCTCTTTTGTGCCGATATCGGTGGCACTTAGTCTCCGTGGCAACGTTGATAGAGAAAATCAAGGTTGAATATATGGAAATCCAAGTTCATCTAGCAACCGAAGATCCTCTGTATGTAGGTAACGTCGTCTCCGTGTTCAATCACGTTTCTCTGTCCTGACGGTTCTCTTTGAAGATTCCCACCTTTCAGAATATTTCTACGTGCAGCAGTTTTTTAATGAAAATTCAAGGCAGACGGCGACTTCCTGAAACGCTAGCCCGCCATCTAGCACAGTGTTAGGAATCCTCCGCCATTAACTACACTCTTTTTCATGAGTGCCAACGCCAAGGTGAAGGCGTGATTTTACCTTTGTCCTCTGGTCACGTACATCGACTTTCGCCTTTCCTCGACGCTTTTGGATTCTCACAGGGAATAAAAGTTTCGCGAAACGAGCCGGTTCTTTCCGGACCTTATGAAATTGCAAAAGGTTTTACGGAAGGACAACGTTCATGCCCCCGGCCAATCAATAGTTCCGCGGTCCTCCAACCGGAATATAATTTTCAACGACAACCACCGCGTGCTCTCCAACAGTGCTCCACGAACCTCTAAATAGTTTACAACTTTTTGACAGCGGTTGATCTGTAGCCGGTCTTCGGAGAGAGGCGAATCTTGTTCCGAAAATACAAGTAACATTCTCTTCGGTTAAAATTCAATCTTTCAATGCGAGGACAGTCACCGAAGGATTATTGTGTAGATTTTTGATTTATTTTCCCTTGCAGTGTCACACTCTGTGATGAGTACAATTTTTCTGGGTCAAAATTTAATCTTTAAATGGGAATACAGTGGTTTCTCTTTATATGTCGCCGAGTCCTGGGTGATATACGTCGCGGAATTATCCCCACTACCGCGGGGCATACCCCGAAGCTCGAGAGGCCTCAGACGCCGAGGAGTGTAAACATAACACGTCTCCTAAACTATACAAGACGCTGGCAAGACCCATGTTGTTGACATATATCGAGAATTCACTGTAATTGTCGAAATTCTCGATTTATTTTTCTTTGGAGATTCGCACTCCTTCTGCAGCAATAATTTATGCGACCAGTAAAGTTTTCTTGGTACAAAATTTAATCTTTAGATGTGAATAATTATTGGAATTTTCTATTTATTTTTTCTTGTAACCCCTTTTGTAATTTATGTGTCTCCAAAGAGGGTTGAATCTTCATGAAAGAACGAGTAACATTTTCTTTGTTGAAAGCTTTTTTTTATAAATACGATTTTTTAATACGAAGCGAGTGAAAACTACACACCCGGAGGTGTTTCTTCGGAAATGTGTGCAAATGATTATTGATCCTGGAGAAAAAACCCCCCACCGTCATTACAGGGTTGATATAATATTGAAAAATAACTCTACATTTATGTCGGCGAAAATAAACACGACCGGATAATATTAAAACTCGTTTATCTCTATTCGCATTAATTTCATAGGATTTAAAAGACTATGCATCAATAATTGCGACTATGGCGTGTCATGGGAAAAAAATGCATAGGCGGATTCCTATCCGGCGGGTCATAAGCAATTAAATTTTAATTAGTATCGTAATGAATGAAATTTAAATATGCATGAGGAACATGCAAATACTGCTTCTCGTTCGGAGCACGGACATTGAAGAATAATTTCGATGTATCCGGACAAAAAATTGACAACGCATCAGGTTCTTTTTTTCACCACTGATTTTATAAATTTTATAGACACTCTCGCCTTATACTCTAATTTAATCAACACCTTGATAAACACACAGCTGACATCAGGAAAAAAAAAATATGCTGTTCATGCGCGGTTTAACAAACGAGTATTCTAAGTATAAAATTCGCAGTTTAACAATAATCCAACACAAAAACACTTCGAACGTAATGGAATCTTTCATTCGTAACGAGACGTTTTCTCGTAACGAAGAAGCATATAATGGCAGCCCGAAGAAAGGGAAACAATAGCTCCCGAAATAGTTCCGAGACCTGCAAGTTCGCGTAATTAATGGCTCAGACACTAGACATTGACAATATTCATCAATTTAGGACAGCCGAGTGTCCCGGCGAAATTGCGTTCGGAAAAGTGGGTCACGTGCTGTGCAGAACACGATTAGAGTGACGATACACAGGTTAATGATGCGTTCCGCTGCCTTGAGCGGGGCGTATACATCCATAATAAGACAAGAAGACTGTGAGAGGGCCAGCGGACGGGTAGACGAAGAGATAGAAAGAGCGGAGAGGGGTGAAGAGAAGAGAAGAGATGAGAAGAGATGAGAAGAGAAGAGAGAAGAGTCCGAGTGGCAATCTGAATGGGTCTCGCAGAAGGCACTCCCTTGGGCACGAGAGTCTCACCACGATCTACACCAACATCCAGCTGCTTGCGTCGAGTGTTCAAGCCCGGCCCTCCATTCTTCCATCCAGCTTTACCTTGACTACCCCTAATCATCAACGTACACACACGTCGTTCCAGCACACACACGCAGTCGGGCTCAATCTATCCAAGCAGGCGTCAAGAAGATTCGTGGATCACACTCTCAATTATCGTTTCTTCTGTCACCTACAGTCAATCTCATAATTTGATAATTATGAAAATTGCCTGATAATGTGTAACGGAAATTTAGTGGAAAATTGTGTTCAGTTTGAATTAAGAAAAAAATGTAGTTGCTTTTCAGAAAAACAATTTTCACTATTTTTCATATTTTAACCACTTGAGTTCGCTTTCCATAAAATGTTCAGGCATGTATAGATTTATGGGAAAAGCAACTTTTACTATTTTCTTTTTCCCGTGATTCAGGTTGAACGCAATTCAATGATAATAGTAATTGGATGATGGCGTGTTGGGGGCTATTAAAATAGTCAACGGATTCGGTAAATTGGTCATTGCGACAATGAAGTTCCCCGGTTCGGATAAATGGAGTCCCGGCTGTATCCGAGGGCAAGTCACCCTTGCAGCCTGAAGGGAACGGATGGAAAGCGCGCGAGGAGAAAGATTCCCGGGAAGCCGAGGGTACAGCTGCTTCCCAATCCACTTGAATTTCATCGAATTTATTTCCGATGTCAGCGCCTTCGGGGACCCCGTTCCTCATCGACGCTTCTAATGCAAATCTAATGTAAACCTTAATTTCTGCAATTTGCTGAAAATATATGTTAATTTCTTTCATCTGTTCTACCCAATCCGATCGGACTCATAGACAATTGTTGTTTAGTCCCTCGGTGACTGTCAGGTTGTAAACAACAGTGTTCTAATTTGGATATTGTGGAATAATTAATTGGGAGAAAAATGTATCGATGAACCACAAAATAGAAGGACAATCATATAAATCAGGGGTGTTCGGCGTCTGCTCGTACGGGCAGCGATTCTCTTGCCCTGGGCGTACACGGAACGGCGGGCATGAAGCCACGCCCCTGCGGGCAACGCTGCATGTATTTGTCCCACTGTCGCAGTCACGTGGCCAGCTACGGCCTACCCCCACTCCGCTAAGCCCCGCTTGCCCCGGGCTGTGCCCACGGGCATCGATGGGCGGAAAAATTCAATTTCTGCACTAACACAGTCAACAAACTTGCAATTCATTAACAGAATATGTTGCTTATAATGCTGTCTCCTTTTTGACGAATAAATTCGTTTAGAAATAAGATTGTATTAGTGGAACGTTAAACCCGAACACGCAGCAACCTAATACAGTGTTTACTCTATATATGTCCGAAATGCCTCCGCGATAAAAGTCCCAGAACTACCCCCACTGCCCCGGGGTATACCCCGTGAGGGGTCATGAACTGAAGTCTCCAGCTGTCCTTTTCTACGCTCGGCTAGTATCTTCTAGACGATACTTGTCACTAGGTAGACCCGTGTTTTGGACATGTATCGAGTAGACGCTGTATTTTCGAGCTCGGTGCTATTTTCACTGAAGGGTTAGACATCCTAACGTGGCTACTGAATTTTCAGAGACGTTTGGCCCGAGAACGACTGCTTCGGAAGAGCGGACATCCCGTCTGAAGAGGAGTTTCTGGCGCTTCGCGAGATCTTCTTCGCCGATTTGGGCGGTGAGTAGCTCGAAACTTATTGTAACTGGTGCGGAATGAGCATTTCGCGAATCAAAGGCGAACCGGCGGCGTCTCGGTCTCGGGAACACTCGCATGAATCCGCGTATAATTCGCGGAGCATTGTGTTCCGGCGCCGAATTCTTCGCACGCTACACCGAACCCAAAGGAAAATCGGTAGCCTTCGCAAAAAGTAAAGAAAAAAATGGATCCTTAATTCCTCCGGCTAATGCCAAGCTGCCTCTGAAGATCGTTTTAAATGAAATTCTGGAAAATATCGCTCTAACGAGATTCTCGGAAACGAGACGACATATATTTGCAATCTCCGGCAGACAGCTTGAGATAAAGTTAAAACTTGGTACTTTCAAAGCACTGGTCGTTACTACTTTTTGCCCGACCTCATCCTCCACCAATCCCCATGGGGGATTGCCCCCACCCTCCCGTAGAACTTGGATTTATCGAGAAAATTATATTCACTGTACACACAGCCCCGGTGAGAAACTCCCGGACGATACTTTTGGCGACCCGCGCGATTATGAAGTAGAAACTCCCTTATTACATGGCAGACCCGAAAGTAATAAACCGCCTAATTTAATATAAGGCCGTCCCGTTGATTAACTGTCCGTTGTATTAGTCGCGGGATCGAGTTACCCTGGCTTGGCCACGAATCCCTTAACCCGTTCCCATCGGTTTGCGAATTTGCACATTTCTGTTTCCACGATTTACCCTTGGGTGTCGATACCAGTCTTTTTCTATGACGTTTCATAGCATTGTAGACTTCACTTTTTATATTTCGAATTTGCATCGATTTATAATTGAACCACAGCCAATTTTGCCATTTTTCAACGACCCCCTCTGACAAAGGGTGTAGACGGATATGGAGGTCAAAAGCGCCCTCAAAATTAAATTCGATTTGCAATAGGCCATTCGATAGCTTGTCCAAAGAAAATACTCTGTGTCAATTTTCAACCCCATATGTCGACATGAGGGGTAGTAATGGGGTGACAAAGAAAATCAGGTTTTTCTGTATTTTCTCTTACCCACTTCAATTGAAAATTCTGAAATAAATCAAGCATATGTTAGCTATCAGAATGCACATCTGTGATTTTTTTCAGAATTTTTCGAAACAGGAATTTTAGAAAATATAAAAGTTTTGAAATGCCGATTTCTTGCAGAAGCTATGAGATAGTAAGTTGATATTTTTACGGTTTAAGCATTTCGTTGTGGTTGTTATATAATATTTTCAGATTTTTCAAAGTGGGGGCACACAGGGGGTGGAGGCGAATAAAGTCCTGCTACACCCTTTCGTTATTTTGGAGAAACTGTTTAGACACATGTCGAGAAATGTCGATTTGTCAGAGATTCGCCTCTTTTTCTTCTCGGTTGAATAATTTCTCGTCGCCAGAATTTTTTCCCATCGGTAATGTGCGTTTCCCCGTGAATAATTTCGTAGAACGTCGCTGTACGGGGAATCGGCATGGTGAATTACCGTGGACGCTTTCCAGCGACAAACTCGCGCGTAATTAAATATGTAATGACGTACGTTTAAACCCGCAGCAGGCGTCCGACGTCGATACTCGTTGCCCCTCCCCTTCCCCTCGCTGCTTAAATTTCCGTAAAAATAAATTAACACGCCGCCAGATGCTGCTGCCGAGTAGAGAAAGAAAGGGAGAGATAGGGGGAAAGAGAAGATCTAAAAATGAGGAAAAACTTATAAACACGTAATCCCAGTGAAGGGGAGTCCCCCGCGGGAGCGGTTTGTAATAACTGGCACGTACATCACGACACAAATTTAATTAAACACTACGTCGGTATTCATTTCGCGCTTCTAATTTATGTATGAATAACTACGGTGCACGCAGAGAGCCGAGATTTCCATGACGTTCCAGCTTCCGGTATGTATTTATCTATGTTTATTAACGGCTTAACAATAGCCGCTCCGCCGCTGTTCCGAACGGTTTCAATGGCGTGTTGCAGCTGTTCATTTGCCCTTTTGTTCCTCAACACGATTCGTTTAATAACTATAAACGCGGTCTCGCCGAGATTAGAGCCGATCTTTCGTAATAGGAATGTTGCGATGACACACGGATTTGGTGGACTATGTACAGTCTTTACTCGATATATGTCACAAATATCTACGCGATAAAAGTCCCAGGACTACCCCCACTACTCCGGGGTATACCCTGTGAGGGGTCATGAACCGAGACCTCTAGAACTTCGCTGTCCTTTTCTACGTTCGGTTAGTATCTTCTACACGATATATGTCACTGGGTAGACCCGAGATTTTGTACATATAAAGAACATCTTTCGATGTATATTTGTACATTTAAATGTACAAATATTCTTGTTAAAGGGTCGCTTACTTGATCATTAAATTTCTCTTCATCGGATAATATTATGCTATTTGTTAAGAAAATATTTGCCGCACATTTCAAAGCTCCGAGCTTTTATTGAGCATCCTACAGAATATTGGTTATTGATATAAGGTTATTGACATATTGTACTTCAAATAAAGTAAAATCCCGCCGTTCAACTTTATTAAATATTTTATTAAATCGGATCTCGCCGGATATTTCGCCCTAAATGTTATACACCAATATTCACTAACGCGTTAACGGCATCGCAATAATTTTGTACGGCATTGTGAGATTTTCTAAAATGCCAAGTAAATTTCCAAACATTTTTGTGTTCGGCATCGAACCCAGCAACATTGTGCTTGAAATATTTTTCAAAAATTCCGCTCGTATCAGAAGTTATAACAGACTCGCGCGATTTTATACGTTCGCATGAACAATCGAAATTGTTCTAACGATATAAAAATTGACCTGAATTTCATTGGAAAATCGAAGATATCCTGCGTTTCCCGTGTTTCGAGTGCCGAGGAATTTTTTGTTCGTGCGAGTATGCGAATAGAATTATTCCGGTCCATTTTTCATCCGACTTTATTAATTTACAAGAAGGATCTTTTAATATTCGAACCGTATTGACATGAGAAAAGTGGGCTCCATAATTCAGTAGAACGAAATGTCACGCGAATAAAAAATAGGAGACCGAAAGTCGAAAACTTGATGCAAATTAAAGGTTCTAAGCTAATTAAAGATGTAAATTAGTCGTATCATATTGTGCTACAATTAAATACTTAAAGATAGCTACAAAAATTGATTTTATCAACTCAAATAATAATATATAATATAATAATGCAACAACATTGCAACAAAATGTTACATAAAAAGTTAAACAGAAGAACAAGACCCGAAAGGATAAACGACACATGTAAATTAATGAAGTACGACAATGATATTGCATCATAATCGAATGTTTAACATTTAATGGAAGATACCTGAAAACTCGATTTTATCAAATGATTAATAACGCGATAAATATCGGTCTGTGACGCACACGATGAAAGCAATTGCACAACACACACGCCTCATAAATTTACGAAGTTTTCCAGTCTTACTGCAGGTTAATATTTCAAAATGTGTTCGCTGTAATAATGAGGCGTTTTTAAAAAATGTCCCTGCAGCTTTCTGTTCATCTGTTAACGTTACAGTGGTAATGGTTCTGTATATTTTACTGGACCGGCGAATGTATGCGTTTTATGTTACGAGTGCGACGTATATCGTCCTCGCAGATTGATTGACGTTAATTGTATGGCTTGCCTGTACGCTGGTGCTGCAGGCATCGAATATTTTCGACCGAAACGTCATGTGCATAGATTAATACACAGAGTGTCACAAAACTGGTGGCGCGTTGCGAGCAAAACTGATTCGCCGCGGATTATTATATGAAAAATGAGCGCCGAAACGTTTTCGTGTTAGATAACGTCTACGAGTATACAGGATTATTTTGGTAGTGTAAATTTTTAGCTGCCAACCTAGGAACTTGAATCAACCAGGGTTATACATTGATAGCTGTCTTTTTTAGCTGTTAAACTTCATCTTGGCAACCCAGAAATTTTTCACTTTTCGCTATATAATCCTGTACAACTCGACGAGAAAATGCGAAAAATCGATGTTTCGAGGCGAGGAATTCATCGGTTTAAAAATTTTGCGTTCCAGAAGCGAGAACGTTGTCCTCGTTTTCGCGCAGTTCAGTCCCGTAAATACATATAGGAGTGATTGACATAAACGGGACAGTATATACGGGTATGATAACATTAAATTCCGCTGAAATTGGGTCTCGCTGACAAGACGTTCATCTTTTTCCCGACTCTTATGCACGATCACGAACGTTCTGTCCGCGTTTCGCGTCTTCGGTCACGTAAACTTTCTGCAAAAGAGGCGTTCGCTAATCAAGTGGTAAAAGAAAGGATGTTCCGCCTCCGAAACTGGAACAGGAGAATATTACTTTCTTTACATATTCCCGGTGTTATGTGTTTATAACGTTACCTGATACGCTACCACTTTCATTATTAAAAGACGCCGAGCGTTATGTATTGTCACGCGCGGTGATGATGTTTATGTGCACTGCACCTCGCGGCTTGAACCACTTAAAGAACGTGGGGTGTCATTATGTTGATGAAGAGCCGTTCTCCTTAGTCTTGCCATTCGTTCCACCGTGTACCACAGCGCGCAAAAATCATTTTCGAGTTTCTTCTGTGCTGCGCTCCGCCGCGCTTGAAAATGATTTCCTAGAAAATTTTTTTGATCAATTCGTAGGGCACCAAATTCACGGGAAACTAGCAATTACTAGTATTTTCAATTTAAAAATCAGTGGAGCAAGAAAGAAATTTCCATTTGCCTCCAATTGCCATAAAACTCGGCATTCCGGCGATTATATTGTATTAGGTACAAACGGCGACATTTCACACTCGAAACCACGAACACGGTGGCCGGCGGTTCCCGGAGAAAAATACTAAAGCAACGACTAATTTTTCTCCAGGTAAGCGGGGCATTTATCTCCGTGAAAACCCGCAAAAAAAAAAAAAAAGAAAAAACAGAAAGGTCGGGTCTATATCTTCTGAAATATACTCCGATTTTTGCGGGCCGTTTTATCAACGCGGAACAGACGCTCTATTATGCGCGCGTCCGCTGCTGCCGAGCATCGACTATGCAGCCGAGTTGCGAAATACAACCGGCCGCTTGCCGGAACACATAAGAATCCGCTGTTCGCCGGAACAGCGAAACAACCTGAAACGCGCGAACGCCGCACAAAAATTAGCTGATTCCGTTTCCGTTGCCCCGGCGAAAGCACGGCGCCGCTTCCGGTTCGGATACAACGATCGCTGGTTTAAACGCAGCCTGTTGCTATTTCTCAACCTGTTCCGCACAGCCGATCCATTTTTCTAGTTTTTGTCGGGCGCAGACGCCGAGAGCAGAGGCTCTTTAACCTAGCGGATGCGATCAGCGACGGGGATTATCGTTGATTTTGCGAATCAAATTTTTGCTGTTTATAAAACAAATGGGCTCCTTAGCCCCTTCCACCACGATTTATTTTGCGATTACAATGACCAGAGCTTCCTTCACGTTTATAATTTATCGGGACGAAAAGAAACTATTTATTGTGTACTCCAGTGGCTAAATATCCACTACGATAAAGCAGGATTTTATTTAAATTCGAAAGGGAATCGGTAACACACATATTCAGCAGATTCTGTTTGGATTCTCTTGGGAACTTTACATTGAAAAGTGTTTTAACGGTGTCGTCTGAGAGATTGCAAAACGCCGCCATTTTGAAATTTTAAAGAACACGAAAATTTGAAGGTAAAGTCAAGGTGTTGCTAAATCTAACCCCCCCAAAAGATATCTCCATTTTATGGAACAATTACTGGGGAAAAAATGTTGAATTTAAGCAATTTAACTTCACGTGTGTTTACTTCACCTTAATTCGGACTTGCATGGTTTCGTGTCCCCTTGAGCCGAGAATAATTCAAGGGCAGCTTGACCCTGTTACTCGGCGGCAGTCTTCCCCCCATAAAAATGCAAATTCACCTAAACAGGCTCCTGTCGTTGCAGCATCAATGCTTAGCGTCCACAGGATGTATAGGTTCGGCGGAGCGGAGCGTTTCGCAAAGTATAGCGTGCGGAAGAAAAAGGGTATGCGGCAGACTGCAGTCCAATTTTTCTCTCGGTCTCGTACGATTCTAACTTGTTGGTCTGAATACTTGATGGATGCGTCAGAATAGAAGAGCCATCAGTTTTTCCCGGGGGCCGAGGTCGAAGGTTTGATGAATGAAGACCGATCCCGGAGTCTCGTCTGTGCCTTGGAACGAACGGCTCGGCGTAAAATTTACATCGTGCCCCGTTAGAAACGATCCCTGCCATATGTCCGCCATTGCTATTCATCCTGTTTTCATTCTTGCCGGGTTTTATGGTCCATAACTTAGTGTCTTCTGGAATGATATTCCCCGCGATCTCCTTTTCCCGTGCATTTTATTCCTTCTTTCTCTCGGGCTCTCCTTTCTGTTTCCCATTCGTGTCTGTTTCTGTCTTTGCTGCTGCCAGGTTGAGGGACGCGCGATATATTACCCTTTGATTCGGATTTCCTCGGCATGCAGACGAAAGGAGCGAACGATTCCAAAATAAGTTTGTTTACCTGTCTCGTTCTCTGTCGGATTCCCGTCCCCCCGGAATCACCTTTGGTCAGCATTCCCGAATAGGATATCTACGTGTATGGAATAACGGCGCGCGCCTCCTACAAATCGCCTCTTCATGTTGATAGAGTGCCGCCGCACCTGGAAGATTCGCTTTAATAGAACTGGCACCTCGAAGTATCCACCATGCACTCGTCTTCCTACTTTCTTCGCAGGAAAATAGTCGAATGTGCAAGGTCAGTTCGTTTTTAGTAAGTGGAAAATCAATCGCAAGAAACAAATGATTTATTCAGTCATATTTATTCCACTCAATTTGAGAGAAACCTTGTACAGTAATGTCTCGATCTAAGCCGCACGGAGCTGCACGATCTTAGTCGGTTCGCCTATCCCCTCCACTGGGGGACATACATAGAGTAGTGTGAACATGCTGTGTAATCCGATACCCGGTCGGTTATGTGAACTAATCGAATTACAGAACTTCTTTATTATTCATTATTTCTTTTTATGGGACTCTTGCCAACTTATTTGTCGAATTTTTCTGATTAAAACGACACTAAACACGATATAATTTGAACTGGATTTAGTGGTTCAATTGACGGTACGTAGCGCGCCTTTTCTGTGGTCACAAGAAATAGCTCTACACGATATATGTCGCAGACCCGAGGATTGGGCTTAGATCGAGATTTTACTGTATTTCTTTTTCTTTTGCCACCACTACAAACAATTTTGAAAAATTTTCGTGAAAAACAAAAGTTAGATAAGAACGTAATTTTTAATAATGTAATTGAAAATAGTTGACTATACATAAATCATACATCTTGTGGTATTAACATTGATTGTTTTTGACATTATAGCAGAGTTTCAGAGACATGTACGTACCTTTAAGAACAGTTCGAAAAATACGGGTAGATCATATTTCGATACTCTCATGATTGAACACACTCGAAAATAAGGAATGATTTTGTTATTTCTAGCTGAGCATGTACCCGCGTCGTCAATAGAATTTCTTTTCCACTTAAGTAGAAAGCATTTCGTCTTCCGATTAGTATTGCTACCGTTCTCGGCGCACAATCGTCTCGAGAATCATAACCCCAAAGAGCATTTCCGGTTGCATGAAAGTATGGTACTCCGAAGAAACGAGATCCGTGTGGTACGTTAGTGAGGTGGAAAAGTGGTTCCGAGAGTGCTTTCACGAAATATAAAGCCGCGCCGAGTTTTCATGAATTGCTTAGAAAATATGGACGTCCGATAACAGAAATCCGAACGTTTCATCCTTTTAATAAACAATTCGCGAACGAACGATAGCTTTTTCAGAACGCCACGCACAAAAAAAAACCTAACCAAAAAGAAACAGCAGAAACCAGAAATTTTTAATATTTTTTTATGTAATCCTGTATGCAGAAAATTTCCTCCCGTATCTGATCTCCTAGGATTAATACTTGGATTTTCGGCATTTTCTCGCAAAAATCTACAGGATTACATTACAAAAAGTGAAAAATTTCTGGTTTCCCGAGGCAAAGTTTCACCGAAGAATTTAAAAATGTCAATCGCAGCCTATAAAAATTCCTAAAGAAGAAAAGAAATGTCTCCTTCGCCCCTGTTCATTGCAATCTTCGCCAGCAATTTTTATTTCGCATAAAAATCCGCTGACCACTCATAACTTTTTATTCTAAATATCGTGAATATTGTTTCCCCCGGTTTTAAATTATTTTTCTGATTAAACGATTACTATTATACCTTTATATTGACGTCGACCAACGCTGTCGAAGCAAGGAGGATTTCATCTCGGGCCTGATATTTCATAATTGGAAAATATTTATTTTGCGAGCAGATCCGCAGTCCACTAATGTCATTCGCACATTTCTCTGTCGACTATTATTTATTAGCCGGGCTTGTTTCGGTTTATTTATGACGGGGAGATGATGTAGTCGTTTTATTTCGTTTCGTATCGGGGATCGATATCGACGAGCTGTCGCATTTTCAATAAATTATAAGCTATCATTCACAGCCGTCGTGCCGTGTTCGTCGACAGTGTTCGTGAAAATAATCAGCCCCCCCCCCCGAACCCCCGTGGCCCCTGTAGGTCGGGGTTACGGCCCCCCAAACATTATACAATGGGAAAAGCGACGGTACTTTTGGTGATGCGGCCATGTTTGCCTATCCGGCGCACCGTTCAAGGAACAATGACCGGATCGAATAGTCGGTTTGAGGCGCTCCCCGAGTGGAACACAGACGGAAATTTACATCCTCCATTCGGCCGGATGATCGTTACCGTGTGTCTACATCTGTGCATCACTATGCCGCCTGCTACCGCACACCTAGACACAACGACACTTGCACCAATTTACCTAGAATCACCGTTCCACGTCCGCCTTCCTCTGATTAATCTTCCGACAGCAGACGACTTTGGCAACGACACGGGCATCAGCGCCAAGACCGTTCCGAACGGTAATAGTTCTCCCCATAGTACTTCATACACGGCCACCGGTAACCTGTTTTTGGCCGGTTTACCTCGTCTTTCTGGAATCGCCTGTCGTTCTGAACGATGAGTTTCAGTATTTCGACTAAATAACCTCTCGGCTTAACTTCACCTTGGCGAACCAGAAATTTTTATCTGGTTATTATGGAATCCTGTACGTCTTGACGAGAAAATGTTGAAAAATCCAAGTTTCAAGGCGAGGAATTCACTGGTTCCACAGTTATGCGTTAGATCAACTTTAAGCACGCATAACTTCTGAACCGGTGAATTCCTCGCCGTGAAACTTACACTTTTTGCCATTTTCTCGTCAAGATGTACAGGATTATTTAGAGAAAAGTCAAAAATTTCTGGGTTGCCAAGCTGAAGTTTTACCAATGTCCACGCTATAGTATATCGAATGGATTAACTGTTGGCTCGGGCGGTAATTTGGGGGGATTTGAGTGTTGTTGCGATTTCTTCGAAATTAATGGTGGCTATTTCAAAATAATCAGTGGTTAAACATGTTATAAAAGAACGTATGTCGCAGAGTCGCACAGGTTCTATCAAAATCGAGTTTCTCCAGAACCGGGGACGCAAAAAAAAACAAACGTTTCGCGAAAAGTCACTCGAATCCCGTCAATCGGCGTGACGTGTTAACCTCCACCTCGTATAAGGGAGTCACCCGGATAATTGAAAATTGTATCATCGGACAGGCTGCCCCGAAATCTCGTCACGCCGCCGTTAATTATCTCGAGGCGTGCGCGCGCGAGTCGAAATTCCCCTGATTTAATCGCGGCGAGGTTTGTTCCCGTGGTTGCGGCCCCCAAAAAAAGAAAAAAAAAATCGTTATTTAGGGATAAACGGGGATGGTCCCGGCCGAATTTTTAACATTGATTTGCATTCATGACCGTGCCCCGGTGGCTATTAACCAAGGCAATTTCATGGAATTTAACCTTCAATCATAACTTCATTAACTGTCTGAACGAGAGGGGGTGGCGGAGAAGGAGGAAAAAAGAGAGGGAGCGGAAACGGTGCGTTGCAGTTTAGGGGATAGGGGGTTGAAGGGCTCTCGTGGTTCCTACACCCCCGCGCACCCTCTGGTATGCCATTTGTATGGCTCATAATAGGCTCAGATAGCGAGGAACCATTCGCCCCCCGTGTTCCTCGCGGGTTTTTCCTGTTTTTAAGTGGCCGATTCTCCCTCGAACATGCTCGAAACGACAGTCGGAAGGGGATCGCGAGAGAAATCTCTTTCTCTCTCTCTCTCCCTTTCTTTGAAGTTGTTCCCGCTTTGCAAAATATCGGCAAGCTCCTTCGCGCGTGTAAGCCTCGCCGCGAGCCAGGGGTTTCCGCATGAAGTGTAAAAACACGGCCGGGAAAGCTCTCCGCGAGAGAAAGGGCGGCGGGGGTGTAACGAGCGATAAAAAATCCGAGAAAGGTTAATGGTATAGATCGTTATCGGAACAGTTGTCGTGCCCACCCACACCCGCGCGCCGCTCCAAGTGTCTGGAAGAGAAACATTAACGGTACAATTGGCCCCTCGGCGACCCACCCCCTCCGGCTCGCGCTTCAACAACGGTTAATATCGATTTGAAAAGCCCTCGAAGCAACTTGAAGTATTATCTGCTGTTACGGAGACGCGGCGCTCATTCTCTGCACGTCATCCGTGATTATACTA
This sequence comes from Halictus quadricinctus, assembly GCA_028454245.1. Classification (NCBI taxonomy): domain Eukaryota; kingdom Metazoa; phylum Arthropoda; class Insecta; order Hymenoptera; family Halictidae; genus Halictus; species Halictus quadricinctus. Next base: position 3,500,113 of record CM052124.1, read on the forward strand.
ACGAGACCCGATAAAAAGCTATTGTACACCTTGCGCCGGGACTTTCCGATAGAGCGTCCGAGGCTTCGGTGGGAATTAGTATCGAAATCAGACGTGACGCGAGCACTTGTGTTACAACGGAAACGATGCGGATTTGTTTAATACTAATGGGGGATGATTTTTTGATTTCATTGGGAAGGAAGCATCAAGTTACACAAGCCGATTTTTAATGACAGATTTGCGAGAGACAGTTTTTAGAAAGATATTCGACATGTGACCTTTTTTATCGGGCATCTTATACTTGAAGGGGTGAAAACAGTTCTCGAAGTTAGGGGTTGAAAATTGATTTTATCGAATATCTGGATAACTATTAGATCTGGAGGAATTGTTTATTTGGAATTGATCTATGGAGACGGGTTTTAAATATCGCTATTTGTTTAAACGATATCTTAAACATTCGAATTGTTTAATCGATTCTTATACAAACTCGTACATCAAAACTGTGTTCACACTCGGTGTGTTGTAGTTAATGTAGATAAGTTTTGTTTCGCATAAAAATTTCTAAAAGTTTTACGCGAAGTTTGAGAGGATTCTGAGATATCACGATGTTTTCGAATCTCTTTGAGTTGGTTATGAGAGCTTAATGGGATAATTCATATTTAAGGTGCGATGAGAAATTGCAAAAGATATCAAAAGAGACCGTGTTCAAGTTGTTACTTACAGAACCCTCTTCCAGGCTACGTCTGACAACTGCAGCATATTGGTGTGGACGACAGTATTTCATTTCCACTCGCCATAAATCAAAGTATTACAGGCTCCCTCCTCGTTAGCACAAATTGCGATATAAGCGCTGATGTTGTTCAACCGTTGGCAAGCAACGGTTTCTTTCTTTTATTTTTATATGCATTACAAATCGATTTTCTTTCATTACAGTACAATAAAGTTAAACGAAATAAAAAAAATCTCAGTGGTAGATCGTAATCAGATTTCTGTAATTAATAATTCATAACGGAAAAGACAAATCAAAACACGGTAAAATCGAAACAACCCAACCAGGACGCGATACAATTTAACACAATTCGAGCTGCGCCCGAAAAATCTCAACGAAACATCGCAAGTATGTTTTTCCGCAATCCCGGCAGTGCTAGAAGCATAATTAATTCGTACCGTTCAAGCGAAAGACGTTCCCATCAGCGCGCAAACCACTCGCAGCCATAATCAGACGCCATTCACACGTCCCGTCACCCGGACATTTTCCCCCAAAAATTACAACGTCGCAACCTTCTCTCCCTTTTTCGAGAGCACAAATTCCGCGATGGTAGCACGGGGTCGCGTCGTTGCATTTGCATGAAGAGTACATGTTTCCGATGCACCGGTGTGCGCGCGCCCGCGTCACCGTTCGCGACCCGTTTTCGTTAGCGCGCCGTTCCACCATAAACCAACAAATTAACGTCTCCCGGTGCCGATAGGAGCGTTAACAAAATTCTGGGAGGCGCCGCACCGTTGGCGGAACCAACGGAGAATTCCTTCCCGTATTAAAATGTATTTCACGTGCGCAACCGTGCGGAATCCTAGATCCTCCGTTTTCTCGCCGGAATCCGGCGCCAAAGACGAGAGAGAAAAGAGAAAAGAATGGAAGAGTGCTCGGCAGGAGGGGGATCGCTCGTGCAAATAGCAGAAATCTTTCCGGGGGAGGGGGGGGGGGGCAAGGTCAATCGTCGATATAGAACTCGGACCATCGAGCAGCGTTTCTATTTTTCTTGGCCGTTATTCCGAACTCTCGGCCGGTTTCTTTTCGTTCAGCCCTCGGGGCTGCGCGCGCACACGCGGCACAGGCTAAGATAATAATGCATTTGCGAGTACCGTAGAAATTGAATAACAGTCATGCTTGAATAATACAGGTATGTAAATGGCGGTTGGCCCGAGGTCGGCGCGAGGTGGCGCGGCGCAGCGCACAGCGCAGACGGGATCATTTATATTGTATCCGAGCCCGTCGTCTTCTCTCCTATCTCCGTCGACGAACGTTTTCGAATCCGTCGCCGACCTACGCGATCCTCCTATCCTGTTTTTCTTCGCGATTCCCTCTTCATCCACCCACACCCGGCCTTCTACCTCCACCTCCTCATCCCCCCTCCGTATTGTCTAGATCCGCGTCTTCGGATCCACCGTCGACCTTATCTTGTCCGACGATGCTCCTTTCAGGCCCTTTCGTCAAGCGTTCCCGGCCTCCTGCTGATTCTCTTTGCCGTCGAACCTTCTTGATTTTCTACGGTTTAATCTCACGGTGACAACCTTCGCCTCGACAACCCAGAGATTTTTCACTTTTCCCTGCACTATCCTGTACACCTTGACGAGAAAATTCCGAAAATCGAGGTTTCCACTCGAGGAATTCACCGGTTCAAAAGTTATGCGTTATCTTATCTTTAAACAAGCATAACTTTTGAACCGGTGAATTCCTCGCCTTAAATCTTCGATCTTTTGACATTTCCTTGTCAAGATGTAGAAGATTATATAGCAAAAATTTGAAAATTTCTGGATCGCCGAGGTGAAGTTCAGCCGTATTTTTTTATAGTGTAGGTTTTGGGGAGCCACGATTCTACTGATCGGAAATAGAGAAATGAAGTTGTTTATTAATCTGAGTATTGCCGATTTTTTTTTATGGAATTTAATGTGATAAGAAAATAAGAAAACATTGGCAAATTTTGAAAATGTTGGCTCGTGCCTATTCCAGACCCGTGCCAGGCCAAGATACAGCTCGCTGGCAACTTGGAAACTAAATAATAGGACGTGCGTTGTAATTATCATTTGTTACGATTTACGAACGGAAGCAGCGTTCCTCTAGTTCACAGTTTGAAGACACCCGATGAGAAACGAGAACATTGGTGTACGGTGGAAGTTCATTTGTCTGAATCTGTCGGGGAAAGATGGTGGTTCAAATAACAGGTTTGTCCAGGTAATAGAGACTTACTGATTCTTTTGCGGTGGATCTTCTTGTTTTGCCAGCGAATGTGGATGTATGGCCTGCTGGATTCTGGCAGTTCGATTCGTTTTGCTCAGAGTATGAAAAGTTCACCTCACGGACTGGTACCTGCACGATTACACTGCTAGCAAAAAAATATCTAACAAATTCGGCCAAATCAATACTGAAATAATATCATTATTCATTATCACGAGGACTACCAAATTGGTTAATTTTTTAATCTTCCAAATGTATTTCTTTAGGCATTATAATAAATATCTTAATAACTGCTGTTTATAAGCAATGTAAAATAGTGATCACTTCTCTACAAATCTAGTGTTAATAATATTATCAATAATTGATCTCTTTTACAACAATCTCTTTTACAACAGGTTCTCCAATTTTTCCCATTGTCCTAATTTTCCCAATTTGATTAAATTCGCCTCACATCTGTACCATTTTAATTTCAAGCGGGCCTATACTAAACGAAAAAAAAAGTTAATTTTGCTGTCCAGAAATGAGAATTCATTTCGATGTTCGTCAGCGTTGATTGGAAAAAAGTTCATTACCTGTTTCCGGGGCGAGAGTTCGTTTATTTAAATTGTTGAAAAATTTTCATGATTACTAGACGTGGAGAAAAATTAATTACCAGTTGGCGAGAGGAGAAAATCGAAATGTATTGTTCAATGAATGACAAAGCGGGACCGAATGGAATTGAAGATCGAATTTGTAAATTGTAAAATAAGGGACGCCGCGCATTAGTAGATACTAGATACGTAACTCGGTTACGTTCGCATTTGTAACGTCGCCACCAGCGCTATTTTGTAGCTCATTGATCGCGGAATGCCCAAATCACACGCCCTAAATGTCCAAATCGACACGGTCGTTGCGGTTTTGGCAAGGTTCCGAAATGAACTAGAAAGTTTAATTCGCTACAAGTAGTGCCGGCGCAATATATATATTGGCAAATCATTTTAGTCTCCGCTGGAACGTGTCGTGCCTTCGTGTATGATCGATAAGTTTAAAACACTATAATTCGCCTACCCTACGGCCAAATATCTCTCAATTGTTGCATCACAGTCTCGATTAAAAGGACGTTTAAAGGACGTTTAAAGGACGTTTGTCCTAGATTTACCGTTTCACAAAATGTCACATTCGCAGTCTTCAAAATTCCATTATAGTTTAGCTGTCAACTTCCACCTCCAACCTCAAGGTCAAAAGGTCAAACATTTGTTTATCATCGCATCGTACTCTACTCATCGCAAGGACAAAAAGTGCAGAAGGAACCATCGGTCGAAACTGGATCGTTCACTTAAAAAATTATGGTATACAAAGTTTTTTTATTATCAAACTGATTTTATTTATATTTTCATTTCTCAGTCACGCGGAGTTTGCACGCGCTATTGAACGAAGTCGTTGGAAATGATTTCTTCGCGCGTGAAATATATCGAGAATATGAATCAAATCAGTTTGATAATGAAAAAATTATAATTTTGTTTAAGAAAGCGGTGAGTTTCGACCCATGGTTTTTCTGATCTCGAGATTAATTTCGCGACAGCTTCCTTGCATCGATGTCCCCGAAACCGAGGGTGCAATCATTTCTTTGCAGCCTGTACATTTTTTCTTACGGTGTCGTACGTGATCGCAAAGAAACCCGTGTGGTCTCCTGTCTTTTCGTGCGGGACTGTACAAGGTTTAATGAACAGGGTCCATCGTCAGCGGTGCAACACCTCGTCAAACGTTATTCGCTCTCGAAATCTCATCTTGGCGGCATAAAGAGAAAATTTGCATGGCGATCGGTTATCCGTGGCGTGATGACTATAGCCGCGGCCCGGATGAAAGGGAAATCCCCGATATACGCAGCAAGTGCGCGGGCCGAAAGTGGTGTGCGGGTTGCGCGTAACGAGAAAATGTAACCGAATTGCCAGTCGTATTTTGCAGTTCATTGGCTCCGAGAAAGCCCGCCGGTAATTTGCATAAATATTGCGACGACGACGCATCCGGCCCGGTGCCCGCAATAAAACGTTAGCTTTTCCCAGGGCACCATAAGGACGGGGGTAATTGGTTATTGAGTCGTCGTCGTCGGTCGTCGACTGCGAAGAATGAAAATCCTCTCCGAGAGAGCTCGTTCTCTATCCTAGACCCGTTCGCTCTTCGTTCTCGATTCTCTCGGAGAGCGCGAAAGTCTCGCGGCGAAATAAATAACCGGGGGCGTATTCAATTCGCCGCGGCATCAATTCGAATTCAATTTTCCACCGAAAGTTTCATGCGGAGTTTCGGAGAGGAGAGAGAGAGAGAGAGAGAGAGAGAGAGAGAGAGAGAGAAAGGAAGAGAGAGGATAGGATCGCACGGTGATCAAAGTACCCGAAGGTTCTCCTCTCCTCTTCCCGAGACCGTATTGAAAGAAAGATGGCTGCGGAGCCAGGATCCACGAGCCGAGAAATATTTTTAGCCGTGATATCCATCCTCGAGTTTACGGGCAACTGCCGGCTGAATATTTTACACCGGATATGCCGTTAACCAGTTATTAAAGTATATCCGGCGGACCGTTGAATATTATAGGCCACGGGGATGCAAGGAAATTGCGCATAACGAATGCATGCGCTCGAAAAGGATACAACTAGTCCTGGCGAGAAATCACGATCGATTCCGGGCTCGACCGATGCCCAATTCGATTTCCAGTTGGGCTTTTCAATTGTCTTTGTCAGCTAGTGAGAGAGAGAGAGTGAGAGAGAAAGTTCGTAGAGAATTTATTATACTAGAATAACGTTGTACTACATTGGCATTCTTGACAGTTTCGAAAATACAATTTTCCTTCGATATAAGGCGACGAGTCCGGACGGCTTTCGGCGTATTACGGATCAGGGTACCTTGAAATTGTCTCTCGTTTGAGCGGACTTCGAAAGAAGAAGCGGAAACTGTAGTATGCTGTTTCCTCTATATATGTCCTAGCAGATAAAAGTCCCAGAACTACCCCCTCTGCCGCGAGGCATACCCCCTGCCATGAAGCTCGAGAGACCTCGGTCGCCGAGGAGTGCAAGCTCACGTGGATCAAATAATAGTATCTCCTGGCCGATATATGTCTCTGGCTTGACCCGTGTTGTGGACATACATCGAGTAACCAACTGTACTTCAGTATTACTCGTGATGCTCTTGATAGGTATCAGACAAGAGGTTGCAAGAGCATTGAGGAATAAATTGCTTATTTTCAACCCTTAATTGTTGCATTAGAACGAGTGAGATAACGACTATAACAAATATATGAATGTTATGCCTTCCTTTTTAGACGAAATTTTATTCTTTTGTAATAGATATTTAAGCATTGAAGTAAATAAAAAGAAACATATAAATTTTAATAATCTAAAATATATAAATTGCTTAATATAAAATTCGAGAGAGTTTAGTACGATCTTTATGTTTTTGAATCTACAAAGGCTGTTCCCGTTAAAAATAGAATTTTATTTCATTCCACTTTCTAAAAATTTGTCTATGAAATGGGAAATTGCATAAACATCCGCAGTCTACT
>CM052124.1:3506676-3534197 GCA_028454245.1 Halictus quadricinctus
ACAAGGTATACTATTAGTGACATCAAATAATGACACAATACATAAAATAATGGCACAGAGTAATGACACAATGCATAAAATAATGGCACATGGTAATGACACAATGCATGAAGTAATGGCACACAATAATGGCACAACGACTAAAATTCGTAATCTAGTTGCCATAGATTCTCAGGCATATAAGACCATTGCACTATAATCGTAAAAACAATTGTACAAAAAAATGTTCTTACGTGTTTCCCTCGCAATTTCGAGTGTGACTAATTAGACCGACATTCAGTACACGGACTTTTTCGTGGGAAGGTAGTCCACAAAGACGAGTCGAAGTTTTCTCCGTCTGGAGAAATGAACCTGCCATTAAACAGAGTGTAACACGTTTCGAACGTGTTTGCGCGGGAGGATCAATTAATAGTAGAGGGCGTGTTCCTGTTCGCGACGTAGCTGCTAGGTAAATATCAAACAGAAATGGTAACTGTTTCTTTCCCTCGGCTTTCGACAGAGAGAAAGAGAGGGAACGCTTCAAAGGCCGTAGTTCGCATTCCTTTTGAATTCAAATACGGGGGGCGTTTGACTCGAAGAAGACTTCTTTGATTTCAAAAATTCGTCGAATCGCCGATACCGCTCGGAATAATTCGATTCGGATATCGTGCGCGCGCTATTGTTTACTGCAATGTAAATTATATTCCGCGAAGCTGTCGAGGATCCCCTTTTACTCTTTGTTCCCGCCGGCGGAAATAGATTCTTTTCAGTTGAAAATTGATATTTGCAAAGAGCGAATGGATTCGCGGCGAGCTAAATTCGCTGTTCGCGAGCGCGACGGAGTTTCTTTTCTGTTTCGAATGTGTTTCATCAGCAAATTATTCCCGAGTCTCCGCCATTTTATTTGCTTACCGACCGCCGGAACGTGTGTGGATTTCGGACGAGACACCACCGAGTCGGTTGCAATCTCCACTGTTCATAAAAAATTAATTTCATCCCTTAACAATATAATTATATTAGGTCGTCCCAGAAGTTCGTGCCGTTTACTCTTGTACCATTTAAATGTGTAATCGCCCTTTCCTTCCACAACCTCTTCTGACCATTTTGGCAAAGACATCATACCGTCACTATAAAATTGCTGCGGTTCCTCATTAAAATACTTTTCAATCGTGAATAATATAAACATACCCACGAGCTCATGGGACGACCTAATAATTATAATTTTTTCCCGTTCGCGTTGTTCGCTCGTAAAAGTCAAATTAGGTGTCCCAATGAAAACTGAAGATGGAATCTTAAGGACCAGCTCTGCACCTTAAACGGATGTGTACCGAGCTCGGAGGCTGCAAGAGTAAATTTCTTCATCGAGACGCGTTACAAAATTTGCATTCTAAAATCGGAAATTTCATATGCAGAACCCACGTAAAATCCGCAGTCATCCGGCGGTTAAAGGAGACTGAAAACTTTCCCCTGCATCCAATTTATCGAAAGACAACTCATATTATCGATTACAAAAATCGAGCCATCCGTGCCTCGTCTTTTATTTGATTTTGTTCCCCGAGACTGAAACATAGATATAAAATACGGTCGAGCAGCGACGCACACGCGGACACGTGTGTCGATAAATAAAGCACAATAAAAAAGCGCGGGACAACAAATTCGTCGAAGCAGGCAGATAATATCAAAGTCGATATCTCGCAGGGGTTCCGACGATTTCACTTCGCAACAACTTCCGCACTTAAATCTTCTCTCTCTCTCTCTCTCTCTCTCTCTCTCTCTCTCTCTCTGAGAGAGAATGAGGAATACCGTAAAAATTGAGAAATACGAGATGAAATCTTGTCAAGAAGAATTTTCCGCAACGGGTGCTAACGGAAAGCCGCGGTGAGTCTCATCCGAGACTTCGTAACTCTCTCACGTCCCTGTTTTAAGCCATCTTCGTGGCGAACGGTCTTTACGATTTCCCGAACCGTGGATCAGATTAAAGTAAAGCCCCGCAACAGTTTTGCAGCGTTCCTCTGTGCTTCCGGTACCACCACCACTACCCCTCACCCGCACCCACGGTTTCGCTACCTTTCCATTATACAACTTTTCAAGTAGCACACTTTCATCGGGTAGCAGCACAGAGGATCAGATCGGATGCGACATTATGCAGTTAACGGGGTTTCGTCAATTTTCACTGCACCCGGGAAATGGCTTTTGAACCACTCGAATCGACGGATATCAGACAGAGAGAAGAACCATTTCGCTAGTTTATTTCATTTGAAATCATACGTGCACTTTGAAGAATAAGATGTCTAAAAACTTCTTAACACTAGAACTACCGAGCCCTACACGCGACTTAGACTTGTCGCTTTATAATAACAGCAACATGTACTCCAAAGAAGAGATATATTAAAAAATTTCTCGTAAAAACGTTTTCATAGTTTCACTAATCGTGAAAGCAGAAATCATCCATCAGTCATTTTGACTGACACGGTAGTCCTAGTGTTAATATAGCGTATTAGGCGAAACTCTATTTCAGGAAACCAGAGATTTTTAGCTTCTTTTTATGTAGTCCCGTAGATTTTGGCGAGAGAAGACCGAAAGTCCACGTTTCGATCCTAGGAGATCAAAAGTTGTAAAATGATTTTCAGCGTTGTCGAGGGCCGCTAATCGGTCCGGTAAACGCATAAGATCGGAAATGAATGATCGCGGGATCGATTAATTCTAGGAGCAGGGAAGGAGCGCTCGCGTTAAACGACGCTTTACGGTCAGTTAGGCGAGAGGATGGTAGAGCGCGGTGTGCAGGTAATTACCAAACAGATTTTTCGCAGCTCGTAAAGCTCGCATTCATGGGAGCAGCGGGCGGACCGGGGCGAGAATGGCCCGTTCGAATGCCCGCTTTCGGCCGGGCCGGGCTGCGGAAGTTAAGTAGCCATAATTGAGCATCGCGGCGACAATAACGCTCGAACTGTCCCGAAACGGTTGTACAATAAAATAGACATAAAATTTCGCGAACGGCTTCGTGGATCCCGCGGCGTTCAACGGCCCCGGGAAAAGAGAGAGAGAGAGAGGGAGAGAGAAAGAGAGTTTCCCTCGCACCGAAGATGCGCACCACCTATCTCTCCCGCCCGTAAATTTAATTGATGCCGCCGGTTCCATTCCTCCGTTCCTCTATTCTCGCCGCTTTTTCCTCTACTACATTGCCCGCCGCGGATTATTAATAAATCTCTCGTTCCGTTTACAAAGACAGCCCCGGCCAAATAAAAAATGATCGGAACGAGGATGAAAAGCGTCGCGTCGCGTCGCGTCGCGTCGCGGCGACGTCGTAGTCGGCGGCTATGGCGGAGTTTTACGCGTTTGTGACGTATGCGAGTCTGTTAAACACGACGAAATGTGAATTGTAATAAAATTTTATGAAGTTCTTAGCTCCCGTTCAGCTTCATAAAACCTTGATCCGGGAAAATGGGTTTCCCTTTGACGTCCGCGTTTGAAACATTGTCCACGGCCGCGATGGGAATTTGCATGGTCGTAATGCGTTTTTACGTCCTGTCACATTTATCGCCATTAATTTCACCAAAGATGGCGGAATTTTCATCATTTCGATCCCGCCCGATGCACCGGGCTTCCGTAATTATCACACGCTGGTCGCGAATTGTTGAAACGGTATTTCAAATTGGTTTCTACATTTTTTGAAACTGTGTTTTTTAACTGTGTTTGGGGTAGTGTAATTAATTTGTATTATTTTCGGGGAATTTTCGGTTTTTTAATGTTGTTTTGTAGACATCAGGGAGGTGGGAAAATTGTGATTTTTAAGTAGAATAATTTTCTATCAGAAATGAGATAATATCGGTTTCGGTTAACGCGAACGTGCTGCGCATAAAAGGTCTTTTCATAGCGATTTCCACTTGAAATATAAATTTCGTAGCAATTTAAATTTTAATACAATTTACCGTTTTCATTATTCCTTTGTGCTTTTAGAAGAGAGCAGAAATGTGTCGCAATAAAATTAGCTTTTCTTACTTCTAAACAACTTCAGTAATTCTGGAAATGTGTCCAACACATTGTAAATATCGCAATCATAGAACATTTTTTTCTAATTCTTTATTTGACAATGTTAACCGTAATAGATTGAACTGTTAAATTTTTCGTTTTTTTTTTTGATATTAAAATCGTTTTCATAAGAACACAATTTTTCTTGTATTTTTAATGTGAAACTATGAAGCTAAAATATTAAAACAAAATAGACATCGATCTTTCAAAATGTTTTCAACTTAAATTCACTAACCATTTGAATTTCTATGTCTTTCTTCTTTTTTTATTGAACTCCTATATAAAATATTTCCAACGCAGAAAAATATCATTTCCTTTGAACTCTTGTATTTTAGTCATTAAATAAGTGTATTTCCAAATGACCAATTTTTCCTCACAACTCCCATTTAACTAAAGAAATGCGGAAGTGGTTTTCAAAACTCTTTTGTCGCAGAGAGATAATTGACCCTTTAAAGACCCTTTATATAAATATCCATTTTCTTTTGTCTGTTTTTGGATTGGAAACGGTAAAAACGATTTTAAAATGCTTTCAATGTAGAAAAGTAATTCACCCTTTCCATTTCCATCATAGCATAAGTAAATCGTACTAATATCAATGTCCCCCTTTACATTTCTGAACTAAAAAAAGAAAAAGAAAAATTGAAAAATCACTTTCTAAAAAAGTAAAAATTCGTTTATATTTTCAAAAAACAATTGTCAACAAATAATCCATAATCCAACGAACTATCATTGCTGGACCGTTGTACTATCCCAAAGTGGACCGCATAAAAGGTTCCTTCGAGGGCATCGATGTCGCGGCTAATTAATCGTTAATTATTTAATGCGGGGTTAATCACACAATCGCGGATCTCGCTGCGTCTGCAAGCGGGCTGGGGCGGGCTTGGGCGGGCTGCTCGGTGGCTCGGGTTAGCATTGTCTGATTACGAAACACTTTCGCTTTCCCTTTAAGCCCTCGGTGCGCAAAGTGCGTGGCAAACAAAGGACGAACTCTTTGCCCCGCGAATAATAAGCCGACATTAATATTTGCCGGCTCCTCGAACGACAGGCCCCGTTGTTATTTCAAAGGCTCCTCGGGATTTCTGGACGCTCATTGTCTCGCGTGATTAATTATTCAAAATTTCGGGAGTTTGCCGAGCGGCTGCGATTGAATGAACGTAGTAACTGACTGCGACTGCGATCCATGGAAAATTTAAAGCCCGCCCTTTCTTTTGTCAGCGTAGTACGCCCCTGCGTAGCACCGTAGTAATTCCCGTCGAGCAATATTATACACCTAACGGCGTAGATCATTCTAGTCAAGATGGATTTCCACGATCCTGGCACTGAAAATGTTCAATGTTGGGAGTTTAATTTTTTAAAGAATTATTTCGATGTATATTAAAAACTAAAAATTCTCTAAACGGTGGCATCACTTAAAAGTTCCGTGAAAAATTATTTAAAAACTTCTCTGTGTGAAGAATAAAGTCGATGATCATTTAAATCTAGATAGCAAAAGTACGTTTGTACATTTTGACAATTTTCAAGTGCAAAGTCACCATTATTTCGAAAATTTAGTCTCACTAAAAAAGGAACGTTATTGAAAGAGTTCTTAGTAAATAATAAGTAATAAGATATTCTCAAGTGCTGCAAAGTTATAATAGTTACAATTTGTAGCATCCCGATTTTGATCCCACGAGTTTCGTCCCGTAAAAATGAAATAAAAATTTATCTAATTCTAGACTGAATTGCTATAAATCCGGGAACCTCAATTTCCATCCAGAAAATGCAGTTTCGCCGGAAAAGGAGCCGGAACACCGCTAGCGCATAAAGACCTGCAGTCTAGTGATGGTGGCCATAAATCGGGGCGTTTCAGTCTTTGTTTCATTAAATAAATCACCGGGATTTTATGGAATTTTTATGGGCGCTGTCTCGGCTGCGGCGGCGACGGTGGCGGCCGGCAAAAATTAGCGTAAAATTTTGCGTTCGACGACGGAACCGTATCGGATGAAACATAAAGCCGAAGCCCGGATGAAGTTCCGATCGATCCCCTTGCTCGGTATTTTACAACTTTTTAAGGATTCCGAGAGCTCGCTATAACTGCATAAAGATCCCGGCAGTCGGCTAATGCCTCTTTCCCGGTTTCCGGTGTAATCAGATTGCCGGGCCCGGGGTTTGAGCATGCATACGTCTTAAAAGAATAATTGGAAACTCAATAGGAAAGATATAAGTTGGCAAGAATGAAACGGTTTCGCCGGGCCGGACACTTTAAGCGGGCCGGTTCCGGCACGAGGGAAAATTTTAATTAACGAAATTTCGTTTCATCAACTTTATTTCAGCCGCGGGTTTCTTGTACTTTTTCTCCCGGCCCGGTAATTTGCATGATCTTTCCTCGTTTCACCGGCCGAATAAATGAGAGATTTTTCCCGAATGCAAATCCAGTTTCGGTGCCGCGCCGCGCCGCGAAAGCTCCAATGAAAGTCGTTTCAAGTAATCTCGGACACTTGTATCGGCAAACCGTTTCCGTTTTCCACAGCGGCGAACTTTCTTGGCCCCGAACGTTATGGTAATAATTGAAACTCCATGGCCCCTATTGGTCCGGTAATAAACGTAGAAATCCGGAATCAAGTGGGATACCACGGCGTTACCTCTCGTTTGCATCCAGTTTGCATTCTTAAAATTATCGTTCCGCCCGTGTCGGCGTGTCCATCGAGATCCCTCTGAATTTTATTCCGGATCTGTGTTACACCGTGCGACAAAATCTTACACCTTGAGATCTACATGATTTCTATCTATTTGTTGCTATACTCTGTTCACAGGATGCGTTTAACAACATGTTAACTGTTTCAAAATTATATGTCGCGGCCATTGTAGCGTGATTTTTCTTCTCTGGATCGGTGGAAATCTGTTTAAAAAAAAGTAAACCGTACATTTGACCTTGATCCTTCTTTCAAGGTCAGACATTGTTTTCCATTGCATCCTATAGTACTCGTCGCGAAGGATAATTGTCTCGAAGGAACTATAGGTCTCAGGACAACCGTTCTCTTAAAAAACAACTTCAAACTTTTGTAAACTATTTTAGTCCGTGTGTCTATCGGGTGTCCCAAAAATGTATGAACACATATCACTAAAGTATCAACTGAAACAACTTTGAGTCCATAAATTTGTCTGTAAGTACTTTCATTTTCTTCGAGATGGGAAAAAATTAAACATAAATATTTCTTTTACAAATTCTTGGTCTTTAGTGACTATGTAATTCATTTCACTATTTTTCTTATTAGTTTCATTTCGCTCGGAAAAGATTTCAATCATAAAAAGCAGATTATTTAAAATGTTATGTTATGTTTAAATTTGTAACCCTAAAATAATACTAATTGTATTCCTACCTTTGTAACCTTTTACTGCACTTTGTAATTGATTTATATTTTCAGAGCTTATCAAAATGTACTGTTTGCTAATTCCGCGATCAAAATTTGAATCCACTTCGTTCTTTAGCTTTTATATTTTACGAGTACCAAGTTAATTTCATTTGTAACTTTCACTGCACTTTAAAACTGATTTATATTTTCAGAGCTTATCAAAATATACTGTTAATTAATTCCGCGATCAAAATTTGGATTTACTTCGTTCCTTAATTACATCTGGACTTCGGTTTGCTATTCGACTGCACGAAATACATTTATAATTGGCAGACGAATAAAATTTACCGAATTAATCCAGATTGCCGGAAAGTTTCGAATATATTTTATAACTTTCTTACATTTCAAAAGCCATGGGATACGTATCCATTAACAACTGTACGGTTGAAATTAAAGTTTCCTTTGTTCCCGATTTTACGTGGGTTCTAATTCGGTATTCGACTGCACGCACTGCCTTTAAAAAAGAACGAAACTGCACATATTAATGCACTTTGTCCGCAATTTTTTACCTTGTTTTAAAACTCTTTCATGCCTCAACAGCATAGAACATATTTATCGATAACTGTACGAATGAAATTAGAGTTTCCTTTGTTCAATCATTTTCTCTGGACTTTTATTCCATATTCCGCTGAATTCTATGTATTAATCGAGATTGTTCACTATTTTTGCTTTAAAACTTTGTCATATTCCGAAAATCTGGAATGTATGTATTAATAAATTCCTGACTGAAATTAGGGTTCGCTTTAATATGATACTCGACTGCGTACAGTGCCTTTTTAACGTTAGCAACAGAACGAAATTCTAAATGTCAATCCAGTGTATCAGCAATAATTTGTCAATAATTTAATCGAGTCGTTGCATTTTTAACGTAGATTTTCAAGGTCCGCTTAAAGGGTTCGTTTCTGTCATGAAATCTATTTATCAGTTGCGTTTAATTTCATCCGTTGGCACGCACAATCGTCCGAGATTACGTTGGACGGATTCACGGTTTTCTTCAAAAAGCGTTGCAGTTTCCTGCGATTCCATTGCACGAATTTCTCCCGGGACCGCGCCGCGTAATTATTATACCGCTCGTCTTAAATATACGCTCATAAAAGGGCCGCGTTTTTAGAGCCGAGCTCGCAGACCGATGTTTCTTTCACGAGCACGCGTCGCGTAATTTCATCTTTCTGATTTTTCCAATTTCGCTTCCATGCATTTCTTATTATTCCGCCGAGGCTGAACACTGTTTTTCCCTCTTCGCCCGATGCTGTCTGTCAGCTTCAGCTCTCTGGACACCGTTCCCTTGAAATCCCGATGTTACGGCGAAGATTAGCATACGACATAATCTTCGTATCGGGACCATGCAATTAAACATCAACCGGCTCCGTAAGTAATCTGCGGATTTTTACGGAAAAGAAAAATTGCAACTGCAAGCCATCGGAGCTGTATAGATAATTATTTCTCTTGCTAACAATTTCAATTCGCACTCGAGCATCCACTGTTAAATATTCAATTTTTTTTCTCCAGAATTGTGGAATAATTTTTATCATAATTTAATTTTTAACGTTAAGGATTTGTGACGATCCATGCTTTTTCAAAAAGAAAGGGGCAAAACCAGTTGAAATATTCGAAAATTCCATAAAATATGAACACCCGAGCAGTCGAGGACACAGTGCATTTTCACTTTCGAGTGTCCGAGCGGGATTTCCTTTTTTTATTTTTATCGTGGAAAGTGCAACTCCTAGTGACTGTTAAATCGTAGAGAACCGCCGAAAAATGCGAACGACCAATCGATTTATTCGCTCGTATATTTCAGGATTACGAAAGTCCGAGGTCGAAATCTCCAGGAATATTTACGACCTGACGTACGATACATCAAGTGATAAAGCCCAACGAATCAATCTCTTTTAATATCGAGCACAATCCTCGAACGCAAATATAGATTGCGGTCGGGGATGAATCACGACAATTTTCGGTGCAAACCGTACGTTTCGGGTTAACTCAGGGGGGAAAAAAATAGAGATCCGCGGTGTAACTAAAACCTCGGGAAATATTTTTCGACCGTGCCACGAACACGCGCGGAGCCAGTGCTTGTTGATCGATAAGCGCGGAAACTATAGCACTCTGTGCATTAAACGAAATTAATTGCGATTTTATTCCGTTTGTCTCGCAAAGATCCTTCGACTTTTAGGTAAAGAAATGTTCCGCTCACTGTTTGTTCAATATAATTCTTGAACAAACTTGCTAGGATCGATCAACAGAAATTTTTCTTTCATTTATTACTCTTTAATTCATTAACATCTCGAAGGATCAACTTCAAGAGGTTGATACAGTGAATTTTACTATTTTCTTGAGTTAAACTTTACCTCGGGAAACCAGAAATTTTTAACTGCTTTTTATGTGATCCTGCAGACTTTGCCGAGGAAATGGCAAAAATCCAAGATTCAATCCTAGGGGATCACCATTTCAGAAGTTATGCGTGTATAAAGATTTTGACAAGAATAGATTGGAATGCAAATACTTTCGTATCGTCCTTATCTGTCACCAGTAAACTAATAGAAATACCACATGCTATAAATATTATAAACACATGAGTGTCGGAATTACTTCTTTAACCTCGAAAATTAATTTCTACAGCGACAGATAGTGTTCGCTTTTGCTTATGGTCTGTAAAATCGAAGAAGATTGGATAATAAACATGAACCTCTCGGTTTCTGTTTAACCGAACAAATTGCCTCGATTTTGCCGAATTTTGGTGGTGTTTAAACGGCCGATCAGCGCGCTAAACCGTCGAAACTGTTAAAACAATTTGACACATGATATCGACCATAAATTGAGTTTGTCTCTACCAATTTTCGCCGCAAGGTCCGACACGTCTCGTTAAAATTGCCGCCATTAATTCTATGGTCGAGTCCCTGGTAAATCGAGCAGAAAAATTCGCGCTACAATAGGATTACCCGTGCGCGGGTAAACAGTGGAGGGGGAAAGTATTTCTCGAAATCAAATAGGTGGTTTCGAATAGTCAGCCGGACAGAAATATAGTTCGCGTGACAGTAAATCTGTGGTCAGCGGAATCACCGTTGCACACGCACCGCCATTTAAATCGCTGGTATGCGCGGAATCGCAGAAATGGCTGGCAACTTGTTTCGTGTCTTGTTTCCTTTCTTTCTTTTATTCACTCCACGCGGACGCGATACTAATGCAATAATGAGATTTCACGTACGTAATTTCGCTGCCGCTTGCAGTTCGATAAATGTAACCTTACGGCGGCCATTCTCGTTCAAACTAATTTATAACGCCGAACCACGACGTCACGCTTTTTCCAATTACGGTTTCACGCGGCACAGTTGCGGATAAAACATTTCTTTCCTTCTCATGTTCGCGGAACAAGTCCTTTAAAGAAAGGACAATGCTAGTGAACCAGCAGTAGAGTCTGTAAATATTTATAAATAAAATACTATAGTACCTGCAATTAGCCAGGGACATATAAAAGATACTATTCTCTGATCCACGATTAGGGTCTTCTGGTCTCACACCGATATATGGTGGGTATTGGGGATGGTTCCGGGACATTTATCTGATACGCTTTCCTGACATATATAGGAAGCCCATAAAAATCATGAAAAATTCCACCAAACTGCACTCAATTTTGCCAATTTTTTTTTAGAAAACTTCTTTAAATAATAATATTGCAGAAAGAACTCTGAGCCGATCGAATAAAATTCCCGGCGAGGAAAATCAAGCTGTTATAACTGAGAAATTATTTTAAACAATTTCTGCTCGCCACGAAATAATAATATTCGACAAAGAGCCCCCGCAATCCGCAATAAACAAGGGCAAAGGGTGCGAGGGGCGATTATAATTAAATCGAGCTTTATATTTTATTCGGCCCTGGGATTCGTGCTCGTCACAAACGCAAGAGCGTCGTCTACAGTGCACTCGTCGCGCTTCGGCGGACAGATTAAACGGGTGCATAGCGTTCGGGCTGCATCGGCGAGGGTCGCGGCATTCTTTTTAACCTCTCGCTTTGCCGCTGCCGCGGAATCATTCTCAGACTCACATCGGAATCAATTTCCCGGTGGCCGGGGCTCGGTGCCGGTCCCGGTGTCGGCGTTCCCATCTAATCTGAATCGATCTTCCGGGTCCCGTGATAAGAGACCGCGAGGAAGTGAAAGAGGGGGGGGGAGAGAGAGAGAGAAAATACGTCACGAGGGAGCAGAATTTTACGGGCGCCATCGGTTTCAATTATTGCAGCGTCGCGTCGCCGGTCAGATCGCGGGAAAATACGCTTGACCGTCTTCACACCGGCTGATTGATATACGAGTCGAGTCGCGCGGTTTCATTCGACCCTTATTATTTCATCGTTAGCGGCCCCGTCAACATTTTCCCCGCCGATGATGACGAGGGTACTCTAAAACATTTTCACTTCGACCTAGGCGCGCTGCTATTTAAATCCGCTCCGCGATACTTGTCAGCTTCGTTTTCGAATTTCCCGCGAAATTGTGCCCTACTCTTATATTTCTCTTTTTAATTAACAAGGGACTTCAACTGAAGAACGGAAGGGATTTTAACTAAATTTATACACGATATAGTTTTATCGAAAATATTTGTCACGTAGATTCTTTTTCTGTAGTGATCCTAGGGGATGAAAACACCCCTCCAAGTTGGGGGTGGAAATCCTATTTCTGCAAATATCTCAGAGGTAGGACGATCACTGTTTTTTTAGCTTGTGTGTTTTCGATCAAGAAAACGAGAATTTGTTGAAAGAATATTTAAGAAATTCATATTTTTTGCTGTCAATATTTCCTACTAATTGTTCAACCGTGGCTTTGTGTACGCGATCTGTGGAAGGTGGGCATTTCTTGAATGTGAGAAAATAAGTATTTGTTAAGTAATTGATTTGAATTTTTGAACAGTGTGAGACTGAGTGTAGAAAGGGAACGGAAATGTTGTTAAATATTTTTCTACGAACGCACTCGAACGCTTCGGCCAGAAAGAAAGGAATTTTTCCGATCGTTATAAAGCTGTGAGTTCTAAGTATGCCACAGTACGTGCTCCGAGCTGTTGTAAAGGAATTTGTGAGTTGATTCTGGTATACTACCTCGGGCGAGGACAAGCATTTGTTGCGAAAACTTGTTGCACTAAATTCTCGTGATGTTGTTGCGCGCACATCTCCGAAGAAGCACGGGTTAGAAATTTCAGCATCTACATTTTCTTCGTCTCCGCAACTCGAATTATTTTCCGCGTCGACTTGCAAAATGCATGTAAAAATTTCTTAATTACACAGAGATAATTCCCACGAGAGTACAGAGTTATTTTCAAACTTATTCGGCCGTATTTTTGCAGTGCAGAAGTTTCGATGTCTTACTTTTTGTAAAACCTTGGATAGCGTGACTTGGGTCCACCTTGACCCAGGGTTACAAATGTCCCATGAAAATCTTAATTTTCTAGCAGCTAGTTCAAATTATGATTTACTTGAAATAAGATCAAATTGAATCTCGAACAATTTGGTTTAAAATTATGTGGAAGAGTCACGGCTGGGATAAAATCAGATAAATTAATCAGTATCTAAAATGTAGAATTTAATTTCCACGGGCCATTGGGACACAGTAGAACAACTGACGAATTGATAAGTTTAATGGAGACTCATTTACCCTAATCATGGGACATTTGTGGCCCCCTTTCAAAAGCCTGGGGTAAAGAGTAAACCCTCTAATTACAGTGGGCAGCAATGTATTTGAAATATTAACGAAAATTGGACGTAGCACATTGTGTCTCTAGCGAGGGTACAGCGTATTCGTGATCGCGACACTCGATTCTGTCCATTAAGAAGATAATTAATACGGTTTGGGGAGTTCTATAGAGTCTCGATACACCGTGCGGGCTGTTATTAAAACTGGCTCGAATTATATCGGTATAAATAATTCCGCTAATTAACCGGGCTAATTGTTTTCCATTGGCCGCCGGCTTCTAGGCGTGTCAATCATATTTATGAAAAAGAGGCGCGCGGAGAGCGAACGTTTGTTGACTGTCAGGAGATTTTTAAACGTTCCATATTCACGAAGAAAGAAATTTTACATTTACTTCTCTGCCGCGCGTTTTGCACGCGATTTAGCTTTGACATGCGAACGGTGACACGGGTGCATGGCGTGTATGCGAAACGTTCCAACTGCGAATTTTCGCGAACGCTTTCGCCCACCAGCGACTAACGAAATTGTTTATCAATAAATATTAGGTTCTACTTCTTAACGCTAAATCAACCGTTAAAAAATAACTGGCGCGCGTTGCCTTGTAAAAATGATACAATTTTCAGGTAGACTTTGTGCCATTTTTATTGTGATACCAGCATTTTTCAAGAATTCTAAATTAACTATTAAAACCTATGCAGATCATACTAATATAAAATAATACCACTGAAGTACAAAATAAGAAAACTCGAAGAAAATCATTTTTATTCAAAATATTGACTCGTGAAATTTTTCTACAATTCTCACAGTCGATTGTTTAACATTTGGTAAAAGGACAAAAGTGTTTCCTACCTCTTTAGTATTTCTTAACTATTCTAACACGTTGGCCCAATATGATAATATTTTTCTTTGTATAATAAACTGACTCAATTTTTCCAACAATTATATTCACGAATATTTCCTGTCAGTGCAATGTGTTCATACAACGGATTAAAAAAAATCTGATAAATCTAATAGGTATTTCTATATTATTTTCACCTCGCCAAAATTATTAATGAAAGAGGGAAAAATTCTATTTGGCTTTTCCGGGTTGCAGTGGATGCAGAAAATGTTTACTTTGCATAGAAATCCACCGTTTAATAACAACAATACCGGGTATCTCTCGATTAGATTTCACGTTGTGTCAGTTCGCCGTTATCGGCAATAGTTTCGCGATAATCGGCTTACATATGCTTAAGATTAGTTCGCTAATTATTTGCTTCGCGGCTCTCTGGCGGAGGAACAAGAATTTTGTTAGAAGATAGCGTCGCAATTGAACGCGTATGCCGGTTAGGTGTGCTGGTGGAGATTAGCAGCAGCGAGAAATACAAGTATAAGGGATTATAACGTTCAGTCGGCGCAGTCCTCGTTTCACCTGATTCCTTTTCTTTTATTTTTTCTACGCGGAACCGGCACATACGGATAGGTTTAATGAACACTTAACTACAACGGTACTTTATTCTCCTCTTTTTCCTTCCGTCCCGGCCAGCCCAGCGATTTGTTAGCTTACACGTTTTTTCGTTGCTAATTACTCATGACGCAATTATTTAAACGTGCCGCGCTTGTGCTTCCTATTTGCAAGGACAGTGCATTACGTCTTCGTGTTCTTGCTCGCGCCCGCCTATTTCGGCATGGATTTCGATGTTCTGTTTGCCTGTGTCTACACAAGTGCCTCCGTGTACGGGAGTGTCTCGTTTTAATGAACCCACGTAATTATCTCCCAAACTATTCGTTATTCGGGAAAGGGTTCGAGCACAGCTCACCCTGCTTTCAAAGGGATCTTTTATGACGGAGGCGGACTTACTGCGGGGTATGTAAAGATTATGTTAACATTTTACACGAGAACAGCCTGTTCACAATTTTATTTTAAAAAAATATATAATTATCGTACGTGGGAATATTATTTGAAATTTCCACGAGATTGTACCAAAAATATTGTGCAAATATTGAACACGAATCGTTGTACAAATTGACAAAGATTTCATCCAACATTGTAACTAGATAATCGTTCGGATAATCGAGGTTCTACTATATCGTGTATTAAACGAGCACGAATGATTCAAACCATGTCGTGTTTGGTATCGTTTCACGCGGGAGAATGTCGCGAATACGACGGTGAAAGTTTCATCGAAATACAAAGAAAAACGAAAAAGTTATATCAACAAATTCGTCGATGTTTTGTTTCGCCGATGCGCTGATGTTTTCGATGGTTTCTTACTCGCTGTTTCTGTCCGCGCTCCGGTATATCGAATAGCATGAAATACCGTTTATTTGTACGTAACATAAGCAACATTTTAGTCGAAAATTGAACCGTTACTTGTAATGATTTTACAAATAAATTTACCTCAAATGCTTGATTTCTTGGATCGAATATTTTTTACCAGTCGGAGGCGGGTAAAAACCAAAAATCGTGAATGAATCCGGGACATGATAAATTGATGTTTAATTAATACTAAAAAACAGTGGACAGATTAAAATCGGTTCGATACCCGGCGTCGTGTGTACTCTGCGAATTATGAGGGTTTAAAGCACGGTGGAAGTCTGATACCCGAGGCGCAGGGGGTCGTGCAGTTAATCTGATCACGTGTCTCGCGTAATCTCGATCAATTATCTGAAAGTGCCGTGAGAATCGGCCCTGTTGACACTTTCCCCGGCAACAGGGAAACACCGTTGGCCGATGCTCTTCTAGAGCGGAGAGCCCCCGTTAGCGTGAAAACGTAAGGATAGGCGAGAAGGACGACGACGACGGTGACATTGATCGGGGGGACAGTTTACACGATACCCTCTCGAAGTGAGACGGTGCTGCTACCCACGGACACCAAAACCGTGAGGTGAACTAGGTTTGCACAGTAGTAGAGGAGTCCAGATCCTCTTCATCTCGTCTCCGATGTCCGCAAACCGGCTTCGCCGCGGCGCCTTCGTCGCTTCAGCCCGGCCAGTTTCAGAAACCTTCCGGGCTTTACCCTCTTTTTATTTACCTTCGGTTCTCCCATAATCGGCAGATCTAACACACGGACCTATCTCGGCCGACCGTTCCCCAGGCTTTTACGGAAATTCAATTTCGGATATATTGCGTCGAACTGATTTATTGAACACCGACGCGACGAGACGCGAAGTCGCGCGCGAACTGCGAGAAACGTTGCGCTCCGAGCTTCGGACAATTATGAAATTCCGGTGAAGTATACCGATTTTATTGGGGATCGGTCTCTCGGAGAGAAGTAGCGCCGGGTCAACTGAGAATCCACAGTCGACAGCAAAATTCGGTGGACACCCTTTAGAAACTTCTTTCGAATAAATTTTCAGGTTAAACTTCACCTTGGCAACCCAGAGATTTGTCACTTTTCAATATACAATCCTGTACATCTTGCCGAGAAAATGACAAAAATCGAAGTTTCAAGGGGAGGAGTTCACTGGTTCGAAAGTTATACGTGATTTTATGCGAGAGTCTATTGAATTATCATGTAAACTCGTTTGGTTGTATTAGTTGTGACTTGTAGCAAATTAATTGTGATTAAATGTGATCAATGAATGTAGATTTATATGATTATCAATCTGTAGTAGTAGTAGATTATCAATCTGTAGATTTATACGATTTTTATAAATCGAATGAATTTCTTAATAATTTCGAACCAGAATGGCCTTTCTTGAGCATACGGCTTTGTCTCAGCTTTGAATTTTCCGTGAAATTCTAATAACGAGCATATTGTTCTCGTTAACGCTGCGCTGAAAAATTCAGGCTGTTCGAGTGTGCCATTTTTTCATGCGCAAGTTATTACGAAAAAAACGAGCGCATAAATACTTTTCCGACTCACTGTATATCGCGAGACAAATTCTCTCCTGTCCCCGAGCTGGTATACAGGAGATATTTTCCGCAAAACTGTGCCAGCATATTTTAGGAGTAAAAATAAAGTAAAAAGTGTCACACAAATGTAAACGGTTCACGAAGAAATTGTGACAAAAATAGAAGGCAACGATGAACTCGTTTCACGTTCAATTAATTTATTTTGAACTGTTCAGGCTGATCGTGTAAATACAACGACATAACGAAACAATTGGTTTTCGAAATCTGCATCGAGTATGGTTGCAACTTAAAATCGCTCAACTTTAAACACGCACAACTTTTGAATCAATGAATTCCTCGCATTAAAACTTAGATTTCTCGCATCCTTTCGTCAAGATTTACAGGATTATATCCAAAAAAAGTTCAAAATTTCTGGGTTCCTAAGGTGAAGTTTAACCGAATAGTCTATAAAAGTGAGAATTAATATGAAAGCTCTGTTAATTAACTTATACCATGTATATTTCAAAAGTCAATATGGTTTTTTGCTTTATCTTCATTTGAAGGAATCCTCTAATTGGACTTCTTTAATTACGCTGCTGGTTACACGAAATTGCGAGACAATCATGCACCGCGGATACTCGTAGCCCGACGGTTTTTCCCATACTATTTTCCGCGAAACGAAGTTTAATATGAAACTCAATTTCACGTTTTGATTTATTTTGGCATCGCTCTCCCCTCGTTGTACCAGGAATTTTGATCCGGCCGCACGTGTAACGAGTCCGTGTGCATGTAGTTTGCAAATGGCGGCCGATATCCTATAATTATCCCGCAGTTCCGTTGTTTTCCGGGCTGATTTCTATTGAAAGACTGCCGGGCCGGTGTCAATTACTTGCAATCCTGACGGTTATCGAGGTTGTTCATCGGTTGATGCGTCCTGGTCGCGCAAAAAAGGCTCGACGATTGATAAAATGTGATTTTTTGCGTTCGCTTTTGCCCGAATCGGAAATCCGAAAGAGTCCAATCACTTTCGGCCATCTCTTCGTTCGAGTTTTAATATGTTTTTCTGCCGGTTCTCTTTGTTAATTTTCCTGACATCCGGCGTGTAATTGGCTAATGAAATATCGCCGGATGAATCGGCCATTGAAACATCAGCTAATTGGATAACTAGCTCAGCCGGGTTTCTGTTTTCGATTTCATCGATGCCCGATGTTTGATCCGCCGACGCGAAAATAGCTCATTAAACGGGAAGAAAGCCGAGACGGAACAGGTGCTCGCTAGTCATCGATCAGATCCTTTGTTGCTCCTCGGATTTTTCTTGAACGAGACTTCCCGCACGTTCAACCCCCATTTTCCTCTGAATACCTTTCTCTATACTTTTCCATTCTTTTCCCGACGCTTTGCAATGTCAGATGTATCGAATAAATTTTCTGACGCGACGCTGTAATCCGCAATAATCTGTAATACAACTTTTAAATCGTTCGGTACAGTGACGAAATAGTCGACACTGTGATCCTCTGTGATCTTCCTCAAATGCAACTTTGAAAAAGTTAATACAGAACCACGTTTCGTTGATTAAATAGTCGGAAAATGATTTCGGAAATCTTTTGAGAAATTTTGCAAACGAATTTTACTTTGCATGTGATCATTGCGTGAAGTAAATTATATTTGTATTAATCTCTATTGAAAATCTATTATCTATCAAAAGGGTTCTTGATCATTTTCTTTTCGATCGTAATCCCAAAAGAAACTTTTATTGAACAGATTATTTTCTCGGTTAACAATTAAAAATTTTTATTAAACTGTGAAGCATATGATCACTACACTTTTTGCACTAACATTTCTTTTACTTATTTTATTAAATCACAAAGAAATAGATATTGTACAAATAAATTGTTCACGTGGAAAGATAGTCAAGAAAGTGGAATAAATTATGTTACCAAGATAATAAATGTTATTCTTTGATGAGATCTAGAAATAAATTTTCAGTTTGATAAAAGAAGTTGTAATTGTATGTGCAGGATGCAGGACTGATAAGTTGTAAATTTCCAATTTCAGTGTCTCTGAATGAATGACGAGCTTCTGTCTTTAAATGAATCATGAGTTTCGAGCTTCCGGTCCTTAATAAACATCCAATAAACTTTTCTTATCCAAGTACAACAGATTCTAGCAATAGGTTGACGGATAATTCCGGGACGATACTGTATGCAGTGTCTTGAAAAATTCATGCGACCTGTCAGCCGAGAATATATGAAACCATATAATATATTTAAACGGCAGTGTCAATCTTCACTATTTTTACCTAAATATACATAGAACACTTGCTGGTATAAAAGCAATTTTTCTGTTGACCGGAAATTCTCTCACGCCCAACAGCTTTAATTTTTTTATTTTATTAATTCTACAACAAAAGGTACAATCACGAAGCAAAATGTTTGCTAAATATTTTGCTAATTTTTTTATTTCTCTAACCGAGTCTTTTTAAGAGAGAAGAAAAATCGGAAACGTGTCTTACAACCCTCATATACAAATTAAAAATAATTGTGCAAAAGATGCTCGGTTAAAATTCATCCATTTTCATTCTACACTTCCATTCCACCAATTATATTTTATTCACAAACCTCATATTTCATACGAGCGCATCACGTTGCAGCACACAATCACGAGGAAGTGAAAATTTGTGCGGTGTGCAATTGTTGGTATAATTGCACGGTAAAAATTAAGTAAAGAAATTACTTCTTTATATCTGTCTTCTGTAGCTTAACAATTTTATGGCGTCTTAGTTTTGAGTGTAAATCTTCAACAATGCAACTATACATTTTTATTATATTCCCTGCATTTCTCTAAACTCAAGTCATTTGGACCCAGTAGTTCAAATATGCAAGCTTTAAGTGAAGGAACATGAGACTTACAGTATAACAGAAAAATTGTTCAAAAACTGTCGTTAAATTCCCCGCAAACGAGTCGAATGGAAACGAATTTCCAAAGCTGTTCAACTCGCTAAAATGAACTCATCGTTGCACTCGCTCCAAATTTCAACATTGTTCTCCAATTAAATCTGCGAATGGTTCTACAATAGTCGGCTAAAAACGTTCGCCGGAGCGGCGGTCTACTTGAACTTCCCGGCGGCAGAATTTCATCAAGTTTTTTCGGCGCCTTAATCAGAATTCTACGCCGAGCGAAGATCACGTAAAACGGCATCCCGCGGTAAGTATTCCAAGAAGAAAACCGTCGGATCAACATTATGGCGCCGTAACTCCGGCAAATTTCCGCTAGCACTTCCCTAACCAATTACCGTTTTAACGACGCGTTCGAGAACCGGAATCAAACCGTTCCCCTAAACGTCTCGCATTGTGCCCCGTCCGGAACAACTAAATCCAATCCGCGGCCGCAATATTCGCGAAACGAGCAATCGCTGCCGCCAACCTAGCAACGCAAATAAATCCGACGCTGCCAGGTACCGTTGGCAATTATCGAACCACCGCGAATCTTTATGCCCGTCCCGATTCTCATAGGCTTTTTTCGAGGAATAAGCAAGCAGGGGGTGATTCTACGTTTAAATACACGTCGAAAAAAAGGAGTAACATTTTTTCGTTCGACGCCTCGTTTTCGAGAAAATCGAGTTCAAGTCGAGCTCTCGTGCTGCAGTGTACGCAGCAAGTAGAATTGGTCCGCCATAGTCAGACGCGTACTCGATTTTCTCGGAAACGAAGCTTCGGATGAGAAAATTTCGTTCTTTGTTTTTTCCTTGTTTTCTGACAGGTGAAATTATCAGTGATTTTTAATTTTCAATAATCGTTGCCTGCTTGCTTATCACCTGTATTTTCCCATCGGTTATCACTGACGTTCGAAAGTGACCAATAATTCTGCGAGGTGTTGTCACGGGTCCGGGAATTTAACAGATGATTTTGTTATACTTCAAAGGCAATAACGTCGGCTCGTTTTGTCTCCATTAAAATCAGCAAAGCCTTCTGTTCGTGACGCGAAACGAACATGCTGTCGAGAACGTTTGTCCGAAATATCGAATGAAAAATATATAACGATATACGATATGATACCGCGAAAAACAAAAATCGATTAAAATTGTCCCGGCACGAAATAAAACAATTTCAATTTCCAGGACCGATGCTTACCTTCTCGGTAAGTAGAAACAGCCAGCAATGGTCAGACATATCGTCGCTTGTGATCTGAACGTACGAGGGAGAGAAAAAATGAAATAAATCATGAAAATTACAAATGTCCGCATACCTTTGAGCGGGGGTATATGTCTTATAGCGTTGTCTAATGGTGTACCTCGTGATTTCTCCGATTAATTCCGTTCATCTCGAAGAAAAACCCGGATCAAAGCCTAAGTCTGCACCGTCCCCATAAATACCGATTTGCAAGAAAATCGGAGACAGGAACGTAGGCGGAGGGTGCCGCGCGGAAAAGTTTCATTTTCCCCAGTCTTAATCTCAGTAATTTGATCCGGGTGCCTTAGAAGTTCCGTCCCGCAACGAATGTTAATCGGGTTATTCGCGGCTCCGCCCCACAAAAGCGATAAGCAGAAAACATGCTTACCTTACCGCCCCCTGACCCCCACCCCACTCCTCCACCCATTTAAAACCCGGTCTGTCCCGACGGCGAATATCGTCGGCCCCTGGTGAAGAATCAGATAACGTGACGTCGGTGAATATTAAAGGTCGACGGGAAGGATGGTGCACGCGCGATGTGTTCGCTAGAGGACGATGGCGAGGACGACTATGGCGACGACTATGGCGATGGCGCGGGGATGCGAGAACTTCCCAGGGCCCTCTTGTGTTATAAAATCACGGGACTTTGAAGCAGTGTAAATATTACTGGATGAATAATTCGCGGCGAGCGTTTCCCGGTCTCGTAGCCCGCGGGGCGCTCTGCCGTTTCCCGCGGAACATGGTAACGAGACCGCAACAAGGAAAAACGATATTTAGGAGGGCCGGAAAACCAGGGCGGACGGGGGATGGGGGGTGGCGGGGTGCGGGTAACGATCCGCCGGAAAGGCGGAGGAGAACTGGTTCCTTAAGCCCTTGTTTAAATTTCCTATAGAATAACCCTTCGCGGGGAGTGCAACTAGGAAATTTAATCACCGTATAGCAGCTCTCGGTTCACCCCGGGCTACGAAACTAGCAAATTCAGTAACATCTTCCAGAAGTTCGTTATCCCTAACCATCCCCATTCCACCTACCCCCGTTGGTCGACCGATTCGACTAAAGCCGGGGACAAGAGCGTAGGACACCGTACGTTCCACCATTCGTGCATTTTTAGAAAATGAATTTTATGTCAATTTTTCTTTGCTTTCGATATAAGACGATAGCTCGGGACCAATTTGGCCGTGTTACGAACGGAGCTACCTATTACGGCTTGACTTTGTTCCTGAGCGGGCCGGGAGTTCATTGGTCCCATAGACAGTGAATTCTCGATATATGTCAGCAACACGGGTCTTGTCGTGTGTCGTCCTGGAGACATGCCCGAGTTGTGTTTTGGCGTTCCCCTCACTGGGTGTGCCCTCTGGTAGTGGGGATAGTTCCGTGACGCTTATCATCCAGGCCTTGGCGACATATACAGAGAAATCACTAATACTTGTCCTGTAGCGATAACTTTTCTTGGGAAAGCATGGTAAAATCGAAAATTTTATTTTACATATTAGAAAAAAGGCTTTCAAACGATGCGATGTGCAACGTAATTAAGTATGAAAATACTAATTGTCACAACTACACCCCGTTGTATTGTTACATTAAATTTTTCAATATTTATGACCTGAAGACCATAATTTCCTCAAAAATCTCGGCCGACTGATTATTATAATTGTACCGTCGTGCTGTTATTAAATTTTTTAAGTAATTATTAGCTTAAAAAGGCTAACTTCATTGTTTCGCACGTACGCGACATGAACGGTCCATTATCGGCGTTAAAAGCAAGCGAAAGTAATTGATGCTATCGATTGCTATCTTTGACGTGATATTTTTACACGAACATTTTCAATCAGTGGAAATTATCTGTAACGTGATCATCGAATGATCCCGATTTTACTACTCTCCCTCTCCCCCCCTTTCTCTCTCCCTCCCTCTCTATCTCTCTCTCTCTCTCGGTAACTGAGGAACGTTGCTATAACGCACGGGTGAGAATAAAATTTTGTTAATTAAATCACCGGCCGACCGGAGCCGGTCGCGTCGAGCGTAATTAGTTTCGCGACAATATAATACAGCGGATCGGCATAAAAACCGAAAAATACGATTTCCTTCCGCGAAACTGTGAAAACATATTTCGCGAAAAATAATGAAAGAATATTGAATTGGTGTAACCGGTAATCGTTCGTTCATTAGTTAACGCGCATCGGCGGCGCACGATAATGCATTCTAAACGGAAATTTATACCGGCGGGACGGTAAATTGTTGCACATTGCGATACACCGTGTATTTGTTATCCATTGATGAACGAGATATTTATTCTACGGATTTGCGCGAACAATTTGGCCCTCATAAATAATTCTTACATCAATCACGTAACAATGAATTTTCAACGAATCGCCGCGGGGGCGGAAGGGTTTGGGGGGGAGGGGAGGGGGAAGCGCGACATGTAATTTATGCATTATTGGATTAAATTCGCCGGTGAAAATATTCCATAAATCAGTTTTTCATTGTTCAGAACAATCCTCGTTAATACTATTTTTCATAACGTGCAGAGATTGCTACGATTCGTCGCGTCTCGGCGTCGGGTCGCAATTTATTTTACAAAATGATTCGTCGGAAAAACATAAAAATTGTTGACACGTCGGGTGTGCAACGATTTTTCACATTGATTGCGTACGGACACCCTTCCCCCCCCCCCCGTAAACGCGCATATTTGTTAGACATGATTGTTTTAAACACGGAACATCACGCAAATGAAGTGACAACGGAATAATTGTTCCACTTTCTCGCCCAGCAAACAATCGCGAACGGTTTTGTATATTTATAAACAGAGGCAGCGGAGCTTGTTGACAAACCGAATTAATTGTTAACATTCGAGGACGATGTTATGACGCTACCCGCAAATGCGAGTTCATCAAGTCCCCGTATCCGATTTTCAATTTACAATTTTATTTCTGTCGTAAAATACGTTCGCTTGGATAACAAAAACAACTTTCCTTCCTGTTGTTTTTTGCAATTCGATTAATTTCGCACGCGGATCATGCATTAAACGGTTATTATAGTTATTCTGTTTAATTTCTATGTACACCGATGTCCGGAAATATTCCCACGCACATTAACGTTATAATAATACAACTGCTTTCTAACAAAGCTAATATTAATTCAGGCGGTTTGTTGTCGTAGAACAATTACAGCACATAACGCACAAATTATTTATCACGAAATGGTATAAAATGTTTGTATTGCACGAATTAAACTGTGAATTTTTATATTTTTATGTGGATTTTATTACGATAGTAATCATATTAAAACAATTATTAATTTATACAAACGGATACGGAATATTCAACCCTGATTGTATACAATTCAATAATTGCTTTTGTGTTATTACAAGCACAATAACATCCATACCGCAAATTATTTGCTTATTTTTTGAACAGATACGAATATTTCAACACAGAAGCAAGTATTAATTATACAATCAGGGTTAAATGTTTGTACGAAATACAAATAAATAAATAAATTTCTATGAAAATGCACAGTTTAATATGTTATTATATATTGTTTGATAGTAAAATATTCATATAATCGGCTGTAATTATGCTGGGATTGTTAATTTTTGATAAGAGCATTCAGTACTGAGGAGAAAATTAAAACTATGGGAAATATATGTGTATCTATACCCTATATTCAATGCCAGAAACAAACAATTTAGTGTCCAACCGTTTTCAGCGACATTGTACCTCGCTATCAGCTGTGCCAATTTATATTCTGTCAGTGTAATAGGAACCGAACTGAAAATAGAAATTTATCCGGAAAACTGTGCGCACAGGAACGAACAGCAAATCGTACAATGTATCTTTTGCAGAGGAGCGATATTGGAGGTTGAAAAATATCAACTGCACGGCATAAACTATGGTGCAATTCATACAAGCGGAAAAGCAAAATTTCGAACTTTGTTTTTTTCATTTTATCGTGTCAGGCATTGGGCTTGAATTTCTGACAACAAGCAATTCCATTTGATAAATGATAAAACTGTCCGCGGCGCGGGCGAAGAAAAACTACACCGGGTTTTCGAATAAAATATGATTCACTTACCTGCAAACTTTCGAAATCGAAATAATGTCATCTTCTTTGGAAACGTCGATACAGTTCTCCTACAATTACTCTTCCTATTTTCTACAATTAGATGATTAGTGAGATCGCAATGTTGTAGTCAGTCATCAAAGTATATATTTGTGTATATTCGTTCATATATTGAATACATTATGC
Source organism: Halictus quadricinctus (assembly GCA_028454245.1). NCBI lineage: Eukaryota > Metazoa > Arthropoda > Insecta > Hymenoptera > Halictidae > Halictus > Halictus quadricinctus. The sequence goes on from CM052124.1 coordinate 3,531,983, forward strand.
AATTAAATATATTATAAATAAAACAAATGAGAAATACATTCGGAACGCAGAAGAAATATTTTTAATTTCGTGTAGGTGTTAATTCGTCTTAGTTCAGATTAAAATATTTTCCATACTTGTTTATACGACGAATAAAAACCAAAAATATTAAATAGCAAGACTACACAATCGCGTAGTCTTCGAACTGCTCCAAATGCCAAAATATAATGAAACACTGAATTCAAAATGATGTAAAAGAAGCACAAACCCCTTAAAAAATGTTAGAACATTTTGCACGAAATTGAAAAATGTCAAGAAGTAACCCTATTTTCCAAATTACAATGATCGACTTAAATTCGTAATTCTAGTTAATTTCACAACTGTTGTGTGGTCGCCACTGATTGATAGAAAGTCCGATACAACCTAAATTAATTAAACAAAGAACGTTGCCATTTTTCCAGAGTCAGAACTCCCTGTAAAAATATAATTTTTACTGTATCGTGTTGCACACTCAACATAATTGGTTTTATCTTCACGCTAACCTAATTTGTACGCACATAATTATATTCACCAGAATGAGAGGGCTCTTCCAGCAAATGAATTATGTTAAAATTAAAATAGAACGAAATGAAATGAAATGGAATTGTAGCCAACGAGTTAATCAACTTCCATGAAACATACAAAGTCTCGTGTCGTTTTTTAAATAATTGAAGTTAATCAGAAACACGACATGTCCAAATGGATAAACATAATAACCACAATTCGACCTATACAACCTCAAAACTCATCGTCATTAACTCCCAGTCAATGAAATGAGACGATTCTCGTGCACAGTATGAATTCAGAACGGTTTTTTAATCGAGTAAAAACGGTGTGGTTGAATAAGTGAGATTTTAGGAAATGACTAAACATCAACAAAAAAGCACGCAATTTGTACAAGTTCGTATTGTTTAACAACGTCTAGCACGCACGTTGCGAAAAGAACTTTTGGAACAGCCTGATACAATCATTCATTACTGCGGATTTTTATGAGAAACCAACATTTTCGAAGTCAACTGTAAGAAACAAAAAATTAAATAAAAATAAACATATTCTCTTAATAAATCTAATAAGCCAACAATAGCGTAAGAGTGCTCTAAAATTTTTCTGTTTTCACAGTTCTGCATTTCACCGATTCAGTTTTGTCATAAATATAAAAAACCCACAGTCTATTTATTAGTATATTTAAACATCAAAATTACATTATCATGTTCAGAGAATTTGCAGCTTGTCTACGACAATATCCTTCTGGAAATAAATGCTGCTAACAACAAGTCAACACTTTGCTTACCGGAAGTTTTCCAATAGAAATTTCTCGATAAACTGTTCAAAAACGATAGTAATTTCCAGCCTGCGGATTTTATTCATTTATGGCAAAAAGTGGATCAAACTTGAAATCGGAAGACAATTTAAACAATTTAAAACCTCTGTCGTATCATTTTCTTTAAGACGCTTAAGAAACGAAACAAATGTCTACGTAGCTTTGCAGACAATTTTTATTTCGCCTAAAAATCCGCTAATAATTTCATTCGATGTCCAACAAATTTTTCAAATTAACACACTTCTCCGGAAATTCTCATTTAACCCTCGGACCGCGGATCATTTTTATAACTATAGATCTGATGAAGTTTAGGGGAACGTTCACGGCTTTATCAATTTTTTAAAACATTTCTAATCATTCTATTATTTCAAGTACAACAGTTCAGTTCATTCGATCAACCCTCCCTTGCCGGGGTCACTCGTGACCCGTCGCGGTGGGGACAGGCTCGAGCGACCGTCAATATACACAATTACATTCCGATATAAGACGACGATATCCGAAATACGACGAAAGCCGGTCCCGAGGCGTCGCCTTGTATCGAAAGAAAACTGAAACAGGCCTGAAAACTCGCAGGAGTCCGAGGGTGTTGATTCGCCTCAGGAGCTGAACAATTAAACAACGATTTTGATAATCTGGGTCCCGATAGACCCGGCCTCCTCCGTCGGCGGGTCAAAGGAAAGTCTGTCCTCTTTCACACAAGCGACTGAAAAGTCTATTATCAAGCTTCCCTGGCGGGTGAAGCTTTGATCAACGTCTACAGAACGCGTCTAATCTCCGATCTAGAAAGATAATTGAATGGACCGGTTGGAAGCAAACTTTGATGACCGACTACTCTCGCTCCTACAGCTACAGCTACTCGTGTCCCTTATAGAAAAT
>CM052124.1:3542336-3577483 GCA_028454245.1 Halictus quadricinctus
AAAAACGAACGTGTTTTTGTTTTCACTGAATTCTTCGTGAATCGTTGAAACTGCAACACAAACACACACACACACACATATATCGAGTACAAACATAGCCGAATGTTTCCATCAATTTATTATATTGTTAGCAGTTAACTTCCCCTTAAATAATTGTATACACATCCGGCCGAGATTATATTTCGCTTGCGTAACCCAAACATAAACCGCTTCAATCCGATCTGTATGCCTAAGATGCCATTGTGCTTGGTTGTGCTAATACATTCCTATTTTGAATAGAATGCTTCGTCGGAGCTCTCGAAATGAAAGCCAAGGAATCTACTGCCAATTAATTTCGCATTTTCGGGCTCGTACGTCAGTACGCCGAATCTCTGCTGGGTCTCCTCCTCTCGTTTTTGTCGAAACGAATTTTTGTTGGTACCGCTGTTTTATTATCTGGCGATGCGGAAATGCCGTTTAAAAAATGACGAGTTCGGTCTCGCTCAATCTTTTCACCAATCAACGGATCGTACTGCAAATATCATATTACTTACGCTACTCTGTGGAAAATGGTATTGCATAGAATTTTATTCGTACAATTAAACGGTCCGTCGAGTTCGAAATAAAATAGTTGGAACTCCCAGACTTGTCGAAACGATTTCAGATCTTTTTACAGTTAATAAAACTTCGTTGTTTTCATTTTTTTATCAAACTTTTATCGGTATATTTGTGACATTTTTCCGATCAAAATGAGCACAAACACGACATAGTTCGGATCACATTTGCGTGTTTAATTCACGATTCAGTAGAACCTCTGTTATGCGAACTGACACTTGAATTTTCCAATATCTATTATTTTTCTTTTAAGGTGATCTATATAGAACACGATTTACTGTAGGAATCAATGAGGATTTAATCTGAGACTGTACGCAATTCTCCGACGTTTTCCTGATCAGTTCGGATAAGCGAGGTTCTACTATATCGTGTATTAAACACGCAAACGTGATCCGAACTATGTCGTGTTTGGTATCGTTTTAATCAGAAAAATGCAGCAAATATGTTAAGCTCTGTCTCCACAATATATCAATCATTGGTCCCAAAGTGGAAAAAGGAAGGGTCAGAGAAAATTTCGGGGCACCTTTTCTTGACGAAACTGATTCAAACGAAAATTAGGGAAACTGAGTAATGCATCAACTTGCCCCGGTCTCTCCTAGCGTTTCTGCTATTTGTCCAAAGCCTAGACGATTCGAAGACGAGTTCAGCGACCCGGTTTAAATGACTTCGGAGTGACCAGCCCCTCTCTCTCTCTCTCTCTCTCTCTCTCTCTCTCTCTCTCTCTCTCCGTGTGTATGTATATTCAGCACTCCGGCAAGCAAGCAGCATTTCGACCCCCATAAATTAGTTGCCCCCTGTCTCTAATCTACTGAGAATTACTGCGCAACTTGCCGGACTTGCCGGACGATCGGACGTGATCTTGGAACGTTTCCAATACTCCTCGATATTTCTATTCGATTAAGGGAAACGATCGCCGCGGCAAGTTAGCGCGCCGGCCACGGTTAAATACTTGATCCAGCAGACTTAAAGGATGGATCTCTCTCTCTCTCTCTCCCTTTCTCTTTCTCTCTCTCTCCTCGATCGGGGACTTCGTTAGCGGAGCTGTTTCGCCGACTACCTTCGAAGGAACCTTCGGGAAGAAGAAGGGGAACTTCTGCAACTTAAACAAGCTCCCGCTTGTCAATCACGGGGAAAACCATAAATGAGGCGTTGATTTCGACGGGTGAAACGCGAACTTCGATGGACGCTAATTCTATCCGGCGATTTATCGTTGCGAAACTCCGTCGGATTTCGCCAGACCGAAAGTCGGAGCTGCGGAAAATTCGAAATTGGTTCGGTGGGAATGGCCGTGATTGAAATATGCCGGTTCTCCGGGAAAACTCGAAGTTTATTGAAACAAAATACAACCCTGTCCCGTTGACACGGAAGTCCCGCCGAGGTATACCACGCGTTTTGCGTTCGTTTTTCGTGAAACTTGTCCTTTCGATCAGAAGGTGTGCAATGTCAATTTGAGTTATTATCGGTGAAATTGGTATTTATCTATTTTTTTATAACTATGACGCAGTCTAGCTAAAAACATGAAAAAAAAATTGGAGATAGCGTCGACGACAGTACCGTATTATTAAATTAATTTTCAGGGTCGTCGTTCTTAAGCTTCGATAAGGAATCAGTGTTTTCTCGAATTTTGTCTGGTTTTTTATTTTTCACAGCCAGAGTGTACAACTAAAAAATCGGAAAAAATTCTAGAATGTGCGGTGAGATGTGGTGAATGTGTCTTTTTTTTAGAATTTTCAGACGCGATTCAATGGGGAAAGTGGGGTAAGAACTGGATTTTTCTTTTCTCGCCGTAACTACCCTTACAGGTGAGGTACAGGGCTGAAACTTGGTTTAAAGGGTTCTTTCTTGGTAAGCTATCGAACGAGACGTTTCCGGTCGAAATCGAACGAAGGGCATTTTTTATTACCTTAATCCGGCCGGGCCCTTCATGAAGAAGGCGTTTTTCAAATGCATTATTACAATTCTGTCAGAAACAAATTCCTATTTGTAGAATGGTTTGGTATAGCGATCGCAAAAAACGAAACCGGTTTATTTGGATTTCGATTGCAGCGCATTATGGTCCGTAGGTTGATTGCTGAGCGCGCAACGATTCGAAGTTCGAGCGGCCGTTCGTGGAATTCGGCATTCTCTTAAACGCGTTTCCCGGTATCGTGGATTTCTATGGACATTATTGTAAATTAGTAACGATTCATCGCGGCGAGTCGTACCCAATTAACCGAGGTTCATCAGCCGTGGCATCAGCAGCGTCCCTCAAAAACCATCGCCCGCGCGAAATCCCTCCCCACCCCCACCCCCCAGCCCCCGCAGCGACTCCGTTTACTGGTGGGGTATATAAAATTAACAATTTCGTCGCTGCGAGCTCAGAGTTCCGCGGTTCCGTTGTACCCTTCGGGGGTGGCTGGGGGTTGGTAGCCAGGTGGGTAGCTACACTCCGCGACAAAACTACTCTACTTCGCGAAATTAAAGGGATACAGTGGATACGAAAAGTATTCCAACGGTACTTCAAGTATTTTATATATTTCCAAACATTTTTTTTTAAATTAATTATTCATGGTCCTGGATAACACAACACGACAAAAATCGTCAGACTGTAGCTTTATAGAGTCCTGTAGCTTTGGAATGAGTCCAAATTTAATTTTGCACGATTTTTTTTAACGAAGTTATTGCCGTTTGAATATCGGCAATTTTTGTTCACTTGTTTAAATGGAGACCGTCTTATAGATCAGTTGTGAGTTATGCTTGTGTAGCTATGGGATTCTTAGGGATGTTAATTACAACACGAATGAATGAACGTTTTCTCGAGTAAACAGTAACAATTATTGTTAGTGCACAGCAAACAGAAATTCTCTCGTATAATAGGACGAATGTAGGTAACAGTTGCATCAGAAACAATGGGGTGCAATTACTCTTTGACGGTGCATACTGCAAGAGCTATATGCGCTCTTAATTAAACATAATAATCATATTATACTTTAAAATTGTATAATCTAAATATAACGTTAATAAAAATCGATTCCATTGAAGTCGGTTAACGTTTGGAGACGGTGAAAATAACAGTTTTTCACGATTTTCGGCCTCTATACAGGGTGTCCCAGTATTGATGATACAACCACGTAAGGGGTGATTCTACATGAGAAAATGAGTCGAAAATAACGAATAAATTTTTCTCGTTTGAGCCTTTGTTTTCGAGAAAATCGAGTTTAACTTTAGTATATGCAGGAAGTAGAATTGGCCGGTCATGATCAGACGCGTCAGACGAAACTTCACATGAAAATTATTCACTCTATACTTTCGACTTATTTTCCCATGTAGGATCACCCCCTCCACGATTACACCACCAATACCGGGACACCCTGTACATACACAAAGCGTCTTATCAATGATCATTCGCAATGGTCATGAAATTCATTTTTCTACATATGTTCTTGTTCAACAATCTTTCTGTATAAAACCGAAATCTAATCGAGATGTTTCTTTGTTTCAGGTGAGTACCTTTTATCCAGTTTACAAGATAATTCACGTAGCAGAATCGTTCAGGTAGGAACAAGAATTCAGTTGAAAAATCGTTTCCAATTTTGTGACAAAATACGAGGAATATTATGAATTGGCGATTAAAAATTGGAAGTTATATTTGCAACTTTTCTTTTATTCGTGGGTGCAAAGAAGACATTTCCTCTCAAAGATCGGTGCTCTGCGTTATCGGCATTACCGCGTGCTTGTGGTGCCATCTAGCGGCTCCGCTAGTTAAGCGGCGCGCGCCGGTCGCTAAACACCAACATGGCGGCGCCCTTACCTGTCAAAAACACTGAAAATCGCACATCTTTACGCAGGCATAACTTTTGAACTAGCGATCCCCTAGGATTGAAACTTGGACTTTCGTCATTTCCACGATAAAATCTACAGGATCGCGTAAAAAGAAGTTTAAAACTTCTGGTTTCCTCGGGCGAAGTTGAACCGATAAAACACGAACGCAACATGGGCCAAAGCTTCAGAGACATAATAAAATCGGACATTTGCCACAACCTAACAGGAATTTTGCGAAAAGATCAGTCTAGAAACTGTTCGAGCATACCGTGTACTTGTTTCTTGACCCGGGTATAATTTTGTCACAGAGTGTAGGGAGACGTGGGTTTGGTTAGAAGCGACGGGGACGAAAGAACGAACGAACGAACGAACGGACAGACAGACGGGAAGAAAAAGAAACAGGATTTCGGGTAGTGCCGGTTGATAAGGGAAATCTTTCGAGCTTGCGGTGCCAACCGACATGTAATTTCACCGAAATAGAGGATGGAATCCTGCCGGGTGCCGGCCGTACCGGTTACGAAGTTACTTTTACGGTAGTGCCGGCCGAATGTAAATGGGAACAGTGTCAGAAAGACCGAAGGAGAAAACCGGAACGACGGAAAAGAGAGAGTGGCCGATGTCTGGTGGGATAGAGGCGTGGGTGGAAGAAGAGAGGACGTGCCCGTCGGTGAACCAGGAGGACGCAGAAATTGAAGGGAGAGAAGAAATGCTCGGTGACGGTGGATCCGGGACGAGAGAGAGAGAGAGACAGAGAGGGAGAGGGAGGCAGAGAGAGAAAGGCAAGAGGTGGAAGTAAAGGGGATGAGACCGTCGGAGTTTGTAATTGCAGCGGCTTTAACGCGCTGCTGATGGCCGATGGCACCCGGGACTGGGGTAATGGTCTGCACCAAATGTCTCTTCTTGCTAGAGAGCGGAGACGCCGAGAGAAACTTGAAGGGACGGGGAAACGGTATTCGAGAAGACACCGAACAAGAGAGCCACATGGATTCATCGTCTTTCCTTCTTGCGGACCCCTGGCTGCTCTCGCCTTGCCTCTTGAATCGTTCCTTGCCACCCCCATCCCCCACCCCCTCTCGTGTCACAGCTGTTGACATCGACCAATATGTTTCTTCGCCGCTTCTCGCGGGTCCCGATTAGGGCACAGGTCACTGCCGGCGCAACCATGCTAGTAATCGGGTAAACAGTGAAATGAGGACGCAGACTTCTCGCCGAGCGCAACCGGAGAATTCAAAGCGCGGAGAGCGTCGAGCGTTTTGCGCGACGGTCGTCGATTGTCTTGCCTAATGCGTTCATCGTCGAGGAATTATTGTTGCCCCATGTAACGCGGGATCTTTTCAATTTTTATTTTTATATATGTTTTATCTTTTTTTGTTTTTTTTTTTCTTTGGTAATTAAAATGGTTGCTCGGGACACCGTAAGAATAGAGAGGGAGTAAATGGAGGTTAATTAAATTGATTCAAGTGCTTTCGATTCTGTGGAATTTTTCTGCCAGCTGTTCCATTGAAACGGCACGGTGCAAATTGTTTGTAAGATACGGACCGGAAATCGACAACAATGGCGAGAGAAGACCGGTGGTGGGAGTTGTACCTGGGAAATGGGCCGTCACCTAAATAACACGATCTAAGAACAGGTGAGTTGCTCCACGAACGTTAACCAGTACGTGTTGATCTTGTTGAGTGGATATAGTGTTGGTGAAATGGTCCTGGCGAAGATGCTCGGTTTTTCGTAAGCAGCGAGGAACTGGGTTGGTGATTTTGGAAAGTGAGAGAATTTTTTGCAGATTTAATCCTATCGAGGGAGATCTCTGCTATTTTTCAGTGTTCAAACTCTAAATTTAGACAATTTTCATTTTTCGTTTGATCTGGATTTCAAATTGCTTGGATGCTCCAAATTTAGTTTTGGGTTCTAAAGAATTTTAATTCTGCTATTTTGGTAATTTTTCATGTTTAACATAGGTTCTAAATTATGTGAGACTGTATGTACTAAATTTAAACAATATTTATTTTGCTGTTGCTCGAAATATTTGAGCCAGGTCTGTTTTAAAATATTTTAGGACATTCGAGAAATTTTATTTTTGCTATTCTTCTGCTTCTCTGATTGGATCAAAACACTACGGTTGAAATCAGCGCAATTCGGCTATTTTTTATGTGTTTGAGTTAGGTTTTTGTTCCGAATTGTTTGGAGGAGTATATTCGAATAAATTGACACACAATTTTTCGCTTTGATATTTGAGTATGTATGGATGCCGCAAGATTAATTCCCTGTATAATTATATGAGTAATATACGCATTATAAATTAATTTAACAAAATTTTCCAGTAGTAACGGTGACCAATTTTTAAGGGTCATGCTTCACCAAATTCCTGTGTCATAAATCTTATCACCGGAGTGGTGACAGTTTTACAAAGCGTTTTTTCAATATGAATGATGGATTTTTAAACGTCTGACATTTGTCAACTCTGTGTCCATGAACATTTCGTAGCTGGTATCAGTATCCTTTGCCAAATAACCACAGGGATACATACATACACACAACTCGGTAGACTGTACAAATATTTGAATTTACTACGAAAATTTAGTTCAGCTTAGTTCTGCAACATTTTGAATACACCCGAATAATTAATATTATTATAATTCTGATGTACGGAATATATCTGAATACATTTTCGAGTCTCCGCTACGCAAAGAGATTCTACAAATTCTAAACAGTCGTCGAATCAAAATTGTTAAATATATATTATTTTGTCGTATAAAAACTTTACATACTTTTTATCTTATTTCGTTTAACTCTTTCCACGTATAGAAATAGCGGCAAATGATGGAAAATATTTTGGTTTAACTTTTCAATGGTGTATTTTTTTTTTATAATTATTTTCTCTTTTTCAAAAAGCATGTTTGTTGGAAAGCTTGTCATTCTCGTATTGTGATTTCGACCTGTATAGATCGTTTAATTTTCAACGTTTCCCTTTTTACAATGATCGAAGTGCTTTCGAAATGTACTACGCCAGTGTATCGAAATTTTCAGTTGCTCGCTTATTATTATGCGCTCGAGATGAACAGATGCTTCATTACACGGTCATTGTTTGGGTATTCCAATTTGCAGACAACACCGTGACGGTTAATTGAAATCATCCTCCTCCGCGAGCTTGCAAGCACGATTCTCTAGCCAGTTTATAGGGATTTTATATTTTATATACACCTCGATCAGTCGGTCGAACTGTTACAATTGATGCTTTCGTTAAAAATTTTGTTTTAAAAAATTCATTCTATAAACAGGAAAATTTTTCAGCATTTTTGTCAATTTCCCAAAACTCAATTATACCATGATAGAGTAAGATAACACGTATGAAATAATCTTTCTGCATATAATGTCGTAAATATTATTGTAATAACTAAACCGTGGATTTCATGCATTTATAACGAAAAAGTGGGTAAATATAACAGTATAAACATTAAAAGAATTTACATCATTATTCTAAACGGCGAGAAAAAAAATACTACAAATTACGTGCTGAGTAGTGTTAATTTAAAAAAAAAAATCATGCTCCTAAAATCGACGTGTTACACCTGTTCGTATTCCCGGCGAGCAATGCATTCGATTAATGCCTCGCATAAGTATCTCCCACTGAATAAACGACGGGCACTCGACGTTGAAATACTTAAACGACGCGGCACTCCTCTGACTTGGGGAAAAAAAATGTGCTCTCGGGCGAAGTGTAGTATATTTACCTGCGAGTAGAGTCGGCGTAGAGAAAAAAGCTCAGTGCTATTTCTCACGAGCACTTGTTCCGCGAGCAATTCGCTCTCGGATACGCAAGAACCTTCTGCTTAAGCTTGTTAATATTCTCAATATTTTTATTCTCTTCGTCGGTATTCGCGCACCGTGATACAATCGGGACAAGGGGGAAAAGATTTTATCCTTTCTCCTCTCACAAATGTTTATTCGAGCGGTACACAAATGATAGATTTATACAGGGATTGGTGATTGCATTCATCTTCGGCCATGGCATCAAAGATTCACGTGACAGTGCGTTTCAATCGGCCCGATTGAATACGAAAGCGTTCTGCTCTGCCGTCTATAGTGGTATAATCGATGACCTTGCATGCCAAATTGCAATCGTCTTTACGGTTCCTTAGTGGTCAATTGAATACACTCTTAACTGCGGAATTAAAATAAAAATACTCCGATTTTACAGGAACACAAATCTTCACTTTTGAACAGGTGAATTCCTCGCCTTAGAACTTCGATTTTTGGCATTTTCTCGTCGAGATGGAGAGGATTATATAATAAAAAGTTAAAAATTTCCGGGTTTCCGAGGTGAAGTTTAACCATACATGCATAACATCTACAGTCTAGTGTATTACTTTGCCCATTACTATGGAAAATTGATTTTTCTGGGCTCTCTGAATTTTTCATTGCGAAACTAGGATACCTCTGATCATGAAACTTTGCACACACCTTTACATATGTTTAGACCACGTTCACAAATTTTTAAAGGACAGAACAATGAAAATTGTGCTTGCTACAGGTGATAAACATAGACGAGAAATGCATGAAAATAATTGAAATAATGTTCTGTCAATTTTTCTGTTCTAGAAAATTCTAGAAATGATTTCACCTGTTAAAATCGCATCATGGCGCCAACAAAAACTAGGATTGTGTTTTCGATGTAGAATTTCAAAAATTCTAGGATTGTTCTGATGGTCGAACCTTGTAAAAAATCGGGAACGAATGGTGCTCAAAAGTGTCGAGTGTCGGTGCGCGGTTCGGTTGGGAAGATACTAAATTGACAATTTGATTTGAAGATACCGTGATACGCGTCGATGACAGTTTTAAGGGTGTTCGGCGATACTCGCATGATCCGGCGAAGCCAGCCTTTTAACTCTGAACTAGGACGAGGGTGTGGGATGTGCGGAGCACAATCTTTCAAAATTCGTGTCAAGTGCTATCGTGGTGGATGTATAGCGGGGCAATACGCGATCTTGGACGATAATGTTCTTGTGCCAAGCCACCGAAAACTTGCACCGTAGGTCCGCAGAAATAGGGAACCCTTGTCGAACTTTAATATTTCACTATCGATGTCGCGGGTTCTGTACTGCTAACTCTGATCTATTCGAGCGACCCCAAAATTTATATTTCGAAAAACCTCGCATGAGCACGTACATTTATTGGAACTCGATATTTCGTGGATTGCTTAATATACTACGTGATAGTAATTAGACCGCAATGGATGAAATTTAACTTGCAATTGGCCATTCGATAATCTATCAAAAGAAAATACTTTTTGCCAATTTTCAACCCCTTATGTTGACATGGGGGGTAGTAATGGGGTTATGAAGAAAATCCGGTTTTTCCATAATTTCTCTTACCCTCTTCAATTGAAAATTCTGAAAAAAATCAGGCATATTTTAGGTATTAGAATGCATATCTATGAATTTTTTCAGAATTTTTGGCTTCGAAACGGAATTTTAAAAAATTAAAAAAGTTTCGAAATGCCGATTTCCTGTAGAGGTTACGACATACTATATTTATATTTCCACAGTTTTAGCATCTCGTTATCTCGAAACATCGATGTATTGTTTCTACCTTGCTATTGTTATTTAAGAAACAATGAATATTTTACCGAGCTCCTGTTGCGCACAATTTGTGCACAAAATATTTATTTTGCACAGAGATCCTCAGTCTGGTTGTCACAGCAATGAAGTGGATTAACTGTTTCGAAGTGGGACAAGATTATGCTCGGGTCAGTTCTATAAGTCAAATGTTTACAACAATAGATGAGAACCTATTAGATTCAACTGGCATCGTATAGACTGTGTGCTCAAAGTCTATTAGGCAGCTGGAATTCTCAAACTCGCGGAATTCATGGCGCGAGTTGGTTCACAATCGCGGCGTATAGTGTATCCGCAACCCTTTGAACTTCAGATTCGCGGATCATTACAAGCGGAGGCTGCATTTCTGGAGGATGCACATTACACTAACGCCAGATTGTGTGTGAGAACGTACCGATCGACTGAATCAGGTGGACGAGGAAACCTTAGGCGAAATCTGTCTTATTACACTACCGCGAATATTTTCCATAAAAAAAGTAAAATACGTTTCAATAGACTTTTTTACCCGTTTCCAAACAATTGCAATAACGTTTATAAAATTTTTGACAATGACACGCTCCGAAAAATTTCTTTAGAAATGTGGAATTAAAATCACTTTAGTTTCAGGGTTAATTAAACAAGACTCTAAATTATAGAAAAGGTGTCGAACAAAAATTCACTTGATAATTGTGCCAACTGAACAAACTTTTAATTTAAAAAAAGATTTATATTTTATTCAATTATAAAAGATTTATTTGATTTTACTTATACCATTTTCTTTTTGTAAATAAATTTAAAAACATTAGAAATTGTCTACCTGAATTGCAACAAACAGAATATAGATATAAATTGAAATTATTTTAACGCGATTAACAAATTGAGAATAATACAATATTTTAAAATTCGTCTGCAGTGTGGTTAACTTTTCTGCGTTTGAAATACATACATTCCCTAGCCTGCTGATGACGCATTTCTGGAATTAAAAAGGGGATGAATTTATGAAGTTGTTTATAGAATTCTCGTGTAAATAGAACGCGAGTAAATCGACTAATGGAATTAATTGAAAAAGATTTACAAAAGAATTGTATTGCGAGAGAGAGAGAGGGAGAGACGGGCGAAGCAATATTCTCGGAAATTTCTTGTATTTCATAACGTTTTCCTTTCAAGTCATGGACCCGCGTATTAGCGAGGACGGTAAAGCATTAATCTTGGCCACGGAATGAAGATTAAGTGGGATACCTCAGTGCCGACTGTAAGACTTCGGTGTACGCACAGCGCCCGAGCGAAATGGAGGCTGTTTCAACGCGAAACGAATCCATTTCCGACGCAGAAAAGAGCGACTGGCCTGAGCCCCCTCCCACCTTCAGTTTCGACAACAATGGAGCACCCTGTTTTATCCCGCGAAACCGAGAAATAGACTCCTGATACATCGGGTGATCCGAGAAAGGGATTAAGCAATTAAGGAAAAGGAAACGTTCACCGAGCTGGACGATGAATTCGCGAATCTCGCAAACGACGCACTAGCACCACCTCCTCAATAAAATTTACTATACAAAGTCCTCTAATTTCTTAATTTTGGGTTCACTTACTGGATGAGGAACAAGGGAGTTTTCATAAAAATTGTAATTGCCTAAAATAACTAGAATTACAAAGGTTACTTTATTAGATGACGATCAAAAAGATTTTCTAAGAATTATAATTTCCCAGACTTAGAAAGATGAGTGGAAAAGATTTTGTAAAAATTTTAGTTGGTCAAAATTACGTCAATGAATTTATTTAGATTTAGATCAATCAACTGAAAACGTTTGATCTATGAATTATTATAAGGAAACCCAAATAAATTTAGCAATTTTTGATGTATGACTGATTAAATATTTTTGACATCTGTCGTGGATACGATATTAATTTTGTTTCCCCTGAAGGGAAATCGATCGAAATATTAAGTATTTAATTATCATGAATTATTAAGTATTTTCGACATGCATCGTTCACAGAATTTCTATCGCCTACTAAGAGAAACCAGACTGGCCGAAGCGTCTAACAACTTTCGAACTGTATTATGCAGTTATCTTATGAATTATTTAGTATTTTTCACATCCGTGGTTCGTAAAATCTTTTAATGGCGTCCGGGGATAGCCACGGAAATAACTATGGTAATTACTTGAGACTGTCAGCCAAGATAGTTTTATTCTTCGAAAATGTACTCTTTGTTCCGCACATCGTGAAAGAGACGAATAGAAAAGTGGAAGAGAGGGGAGGGGAAAGGGGAAGCGAAAGAGGGAGAAAAAGAGAGACAGCGAGAATTCTATATGAAAGGAAGAATGTTTATATAAACAAAGAGGCGAAGAGGAAAGTTCGGTGAACCATTACCGTTACCGTCACGGAACTCGATATTTTTTCAGTTTAAGTACGAAGACAATTATTGAAACGACCCAGTTCTAGAGATCGACTTCGCCAATGAGATATAAGGAATCCTGTAACGGTGGTTCTTACCTCGCAACGTTCAATGGCGCCGGGATTCTAATGAAGCAGATTCGACGTCGACAAGATATTCAACGGTTTTTCTCCGTTTGCACAATAATTTACAATCGAAACTTCCGTCCGCGGAGAAATTGGTACGGACGGGATTTATCATAATCGAATTTAATCGCACCGTGATACCGCTACTCGAAGGAATCAAAGGTTTCGAACAAGTATCGCATTAATCGATTCCCTGAGACATGACGCCATTATTTTAAAAGACTTAAGAGAATCACCGTACTCAATTTAGAACTGAATAACTTTTCCAAATTGTAATTAAAACAGATTTCTTTTTGAGATATTAGAAGTGTTACTACAGTAAAGTCGCGATCCAAGCCCAATCGGGTCACTGCTGTGACATACAGTGTTTTCTCGATATATGTCAACAATATGAGTCCAGGAGACATATCGGAGAAAAATGCCACGAATAAGTGGCGAAAGTCCCGTGAAAAAATAATGAAAAATAAAGAAGTTTTGTAATTGAATTAATGATGGTAGCGGGAGTCCCCTCCTCCAGTGGAGGGGATAGGCGAACCGACTAAGATCGTGTAGCTCCGTTCGGCTTAGATCGAGACGTTACTGTAGTCGGTGTACAAAAAAAAATTCCTGTCAATTACGAACTTCTTAGAATTTTCTCTACGCATTAGAAGGATTAGTTTACTATAGCTAGTGTACAAAACAACGTTCCTGTCAATTACGATTTTCTCGAAGTTGTTACACACCATTTAGTAAACTAATTCTTCTAGACTCTTGGAGAGAGCTCAAGTCATGTGGTACACTTTTCAAAAAGTTAGGTTATTCATTTTGAAGGGTGTGCGGGGACTTTTGTGGACCGACTGTATCTGTGGTTGTTATCAATAGATCGCGGATCTTAACGAAGCTTCTTCCCCTTATTACAGGTCTTATCGTATTCTGCAGAAGATCAACATCTCATTAAACTCTCCCAAACATTTTTCTGGGACAAGTTTTGGTTCATTAAAAATGCTGTGAATGCGTGAAAACTTCAGTCTAGTTGGTGGAGGTAGTTGGAAAAGTTTTTGATGTTTTCGAGAAAGTTCAAGCAGATAGTTTACATCCGGAAAAAAAAAATTGTTTGAACACTGAATTTCTAAGAAGAATTTCTTTTTTTATAAATTTCGGATATTTTCGATGAAATTTGATGTCTAGCCGTGTATCGCGATAGTAGTGTAGTCACGCGGAAAAATAACATCAGATTGGAGGTAGCATAGCTTTGATAAAATTGTTACACAGAAAAATATTCGGTCCGCGTCGCTTTGAAATTTTTTAAATTCCGTGCGTCGGTGGCGGCGCGTGGCTCAGTCTGCGACATTGAAAAAAAAACAGAGAAAAAAGAGCAGCGCAGTGTGCGTTATTGATTAAATTTCCGCGGTTAATTACTCCTCTGGCCAAGGCAAAGCAACTGCCATCATCTGGCAGACGCCCTTAGGTACAGGACATTTCCCTCGAGTGAGACGCGCAGAGGCATAAAGAGCTGCGCGTCCGTTTGCTTTACGAACTCGCCGTTCGTTCGTGGCGGTATAAAATAATGTTTTGTAAGTCCCAAAGGTTTAGTTTCGCCGACCGAAAGCAATTCCAACTTTCCTGTCATGCACCATCGATATATAGTTCGGAGGATAAAATTTCGGAGGATCCTATCGATCGTTGCCCACGCGAGAAACGCAGTTCTTTGCGACTTCTTGCACTCTATACACAGTGGAGCGAATAGAGAGGTTAAACTTTCACTTAGGGGACCAGAAATTTTGGTCTCTTTTTCATATAATCCTGTAGACTTTGACGAGAAAATTCCAAAAATCCAAGTTTTTACTTTAGGAATTCACCGGTTCCAAAGTTATATATGTTAGTATTTATTTATTTTACCAGTTTTAACTTAGGGGACCAGAAATTTTGGACTTTTTTTTATACAATCCTGTAGATCTTGACGAGAAAATTCCAAAAATCCAAGTTTTTACTTTAGGAATTGACCGGTTCCAAAGTTATATATGTTAGCATTTATTTATTTTACCAGTTTGAAATCATTTCATAATTTAATCACCGACGAATTCAATATGGAACATGTAACAGATGGGATCAATATAGTTCAAGGAATGTACTTTTAAAATTTAAAAGCAAGATAGCAGATAGAACGAAAATTTCCTTAAAAAGAGCATTGTAAGTGGCTTAATAGTGATTTAGTTTTCCCAGCGAACTAAATGTTGATATACTATTTACACACACTGCGAGGAGTAGACATCTGTGTAGCTCGTAGATTTTTACGGGTAGACGCGTACGATTTATGAACCCTCTAAAAGGATTTCGAGTCTAGACGGTCTCATACTTTCGACAGGATCTGTTTATTTTTTATTAGGCGATAAGTAGGCCACGAGATCTTTATGCAAAATAAATATGATCTGTATCTATTGCTAGAAATAGGAGTCGCTTGGTTAATTTTTTAGTAATTTTATTACTTGAAAAATAACACGTCGATCTTCTCGAATTCTTTTGATTTTTCCACCCATAGAAATTCACAGACGAGTATAATAATGATAAAATAATTCTTTCAAGAATCATATCTACAATTTTGATTCTACAGTATATTCCGTTTCTTTCTTGCCACCACTTTTTCGAATGCACTATACTCCAGCAGATCGCGAATGTCATTGTTAAAGGAAACATTTGCGCATATATGAAAAACGAAAAATAGTATTACACACACGCACATATATACGGTCATAAAATTTACATACAATTTGAAATATTTGAAACCGAAATGACACGAACTCTGACCATTCGCTCGTTCCACACGTAAAATGGAACAAATTCTGTAAAACTAACGACGTTCCTTGCATACAATTTTGTTATTGGAATATATCTGTCAGCTGGAAAAAGATTTTTCCAATGTGAAAAAATTAGTATATCAAAGATTATCAATGATCGTTCACAATAAAAATTGATCACTTTTGTATTGAACAGCCGATATTATAGTGCCGAGGTTTTCCTTAAATTTTTGGTTGTGTTGGCAGTTGGAAAGGGTTCGTTTCGCAGCTAATTGCTCGGTAGCTCAAAATCAGGGTTTCGACTGTGAGACAGTTGTTTGAAGATATCATCTCTCGCTCGAGCGTATCCGAGGATCAGTCTAGTGAATGATCCTGAGGTTACAGCGCCGTCGCAGCTAACAAATATTGTTTAACGCCGGGTCGGCTGCAGGTGCACCCGCAGGCTTCGTGTTTGTAAAGGTTGCTACGTCGGGAGACAGGTGCAGGCAGCATTTGTACAGGTTTGCACTGAGATCAGCCAAAATGTACAAAGGTTAGGGGTGGGCGGTGCGGGGGGGGGGGGGGATAGCAAGAGTCGTTTCACAGTGTCTGATAAAACGGGAACATAAGGGAAATCTTACTATGTCGCAGGTGGGATTTAGTGCGGCCAATTCGATTTGATGCTCTTCAACAGTTAAAAGGAACTCATCGAATTTTAACCCTTTGTGCCTCGAAGGTACTTTAAAGCACCACTTTCATTAAAATGACACTGCAGAGCTGATATACTTGGATTCCCTTTTTTTCAAAATTGCGTTTAGCTTTATCTCAAGCCTAGATAGTCCCACTTTCTTTTTTTGTTATTAAAATTCGTAAGTACCAATGTTTCGATCCATTCGGGAACTTAGGTATCCTAACTGCAACCATATGTTTCAATTGGAAAAGTATAAAAATTTTAAATCGCATAGCTTTAATAAATTACGAGCACATCTATGGGTTTAGAAAGCGAAAAATAAATTAAACTACTGTGTGATATCAGGCTGAAAAAATTATTGAAAATCAAGAAAAATGGTAGCCATTATTCGTATTCAGAGATTGACAATGCCATTCGCATAATTGACATTGATAAGGTCAGTCAGAGTTAGTAAAACGAAAATGATTAACTACAGAGGAATTGTAAAATTGTGAAAATAAAGTTCTTTTATGTTGCACCTAGAAAATAATCTACACCCAAAATATTCTTGAAACAAATTACGTTTTCGAAAGTCCGTTCACATAGACCAAAATCAGCGTCGAACAATCGCCAACATTTTCCTGGTAACAATGAAATACATTAACGATAAAAATTGAATCGAAACGCACCGGGATGAAAATTTTCAAAGTCTGTACTTCCATTTTCCCACATTGTTATTATTTTCGCGAATAAAACGAGTAGAAATGTGAGGGTGGATTTTCGACTGAAAATTCTACAGATTCACGGTACACAATATATTCAAACTGCAATAGAAAAAAATCGTACATCAAATTTTATGGGCGCCACAGTAAAAAGAACGCTTCGATTTTCAAATCCGTCGCAGCGTGAATCCCGGAAAAAAATTTTTCAACTTTCCGTGGAGATATGTTTGAATACGAAAAGTCTTCCAGAAGGAGGACCACCTTCATTTTTCTGCTCCTGATGTTACCGGAAATTGATACGCGAGGATTTCAAAGGATTTAGTCATGGCTGCCATGAAATCTTCAAAATCTTATTCGAGGGTTGAAAATGAAAATGGAAGAAGTCGTAGGATTATCTTTTCTACTACAATATTTTCAAAATCTTCGAGTCCCAAATCGGGGGTTAGTCCAATTAAATCGCGAAGTTGTCTCCCCCCTTAAGGTCCCATGGCATTTCAGGGGAAATAAATAGTTTCGTGATTTAAATGGAATTGCTTTTTCAGTGATAATTGTCATCTCTGGGAAACAATGGAGCCGTATTAAAAATCAAATTCACGGGCCACCGTGTGCGGCAGTCGCGTTTAAAGCATAAAATCTCTGTGGGAAAAATGGCGGGGCTAGCAGAGCGCGTAAAGGGACAGAGTTTTCGGTGGTGGCGTGGCTCGGTTTGGCCTTTTTCTTGGCTCGGTCCACGATTTTCCTCTTTCCCGGGGCTTCCGCGGATACTGTAGCTTCCGGTATTTTGCAGTTTTGCATCCCGATGCAACCGGCGGAGGAATCCGCAGAATTGAGAACGCCGCAAGTCGGGGGTGAATCGTGCTATTGAATATGGCCATGCGGCTCGTATCGAATTCCCAGGGCTCGGCATTATTTCCTCGTGCCAGCCGTGTGCATATTTGCTACCGGTGGGGAATATTTTTTTGTTTATGCGATAGAAAATCGTAACGAGGGAAGAGGACGGTGGAGGGGGTTGAATGGAATACTTACATATTGGATGCTCACCTACGTCCCACATACGCCGCGAATCTATTTTCTCCTCGGAATAGAATGCGCGTATTTGCTACCGGGACGATATCCTTAACCAGCCCCGAACGAAACCTCTGCACCGAATTCAACCTTAACAACTGCGAGGCTGCAGTTTCATGCTAGCTTACGCTGGCCGGGCTATTTACTTACTGATTTCAAGTTTGTGCTCTCACTATCTTGAGTTACATCTTCTTCTTCTTTTGTACCACAAAATCGCATTAACAGCTCGGTCATTGGCGAGACTACAGATCTTTGTGGAGATTAAAAATTGTGAGTGTTCAAAGTTTCATATTTTAATTAGACGAATGATCCCCCTTGCTCGGTTCGGATTTATAAATTTTTTAAATTTCTTTATGAATTTTAAATTTATATCGTTCGCCGGAAATGCTTTTCGAATCATTTTGAAATTCAGAGTTCTGGAATTTTTTTAAGAAAAACTATTCGACATATGGATTTTAAACTTTGTGTATTCGTTAATGGAGGTTCGGAGGATGCTCAAGATTTTTTTCGTGCAGAAATGTTTATTTATTCCGAAGTTGTAGTATTTTTATTGGGGCAGATTGAAATAATAGTTTCTCGTGGCTAAATTGAAACGATTGTTCCCCACGGTTGACGGGAAACGTTTTAATTTTTGTTGAGAAGGATATTTGTTTTTAAGGTCTTTACAAGGTTAATTGAATTCTGGATGGAAGCGACATGTGCTCGATGTATTTTTAATGTTACAGAGAAATTGGACGGCTGGATTTTCAAGTATTCTGTCAGTCAATTACAAAAATGTTATTTCGAGAAGAACATATTTAAAGCTTGACGCGCGCTGTTGTAAAATGTATGAAAATGTGCTGTTCCGAGACCTGCGAAGTTTCTAACCTTTCGCACACGTTTATTATGCTTTAGAATCGTGAAGCAATGGAAAGGTATTACAATTCAAGGCTTTTTTTAGGTTGCATTTTAATCAGTACAGCCTGTTTCCACGAAAGTGAGTTAAAATTACTGACCTCAAAGGGTTTACTTTATGAACAATTTCAGGTCCGCCAAAACGATAACTTAAATCCTTTTTAACTTCATTCATTTTATGTCGTACATTGCAGTTTGCAGGAAATTTTCACGAAAGTAAATCGTAACTTTTCAGGTTCTGTATTTTATAAACAAATTGGGAACGACGAAGATGATGACTTAAACTACCCCTAATTTCACACGTACCACATTACATTACATTATAAACAATTTTCTCTCACGTTAACCACAAGTAATTATCAATTTGTCGCAGTCCTGCTTCAGATTCTCACATGAATAGTAAATAATTCCGACTTTTAAGGATCTGTATCTCATAAACAAATTGGGCACCGACAAAACGATGACTTAAACTCCCCCTAATTTTGCAGGTACTACATTACAGTACATTATAAACAATTTTCTCTCACGTTAACCACATGTAATTATCAATTTGTCGCACTCCTGCTTCAGCTTCTCACATGAATAGTCAAAAATTCCGACTTTTAAGGATCTGTATCTCATAAACAAATTGAGCACCGACAAAACGATGACTTAAACTCCCCCTAATTTTGCAGGTACTACATTACAATACATTTTAAACAATGTCCTCTCACGTTAACCACAAGTAATGATCAATTTGTCGCAGTCCTGCTTCAGCTTCTCACATGAATAGTCCAAAATTCCGACTTTTAAGGATCTGTATCTTACAAACAAATTGAGCGGCGTCAAAACGATGACTTAAACTCCCCCTAATTTCACGTCTACTCCATCATAGCACTCTGACCCGTCTAAAAAAAATGATCAATTAGTCGTGGCATAACCCGCCGTCGAATAAACTTGGAAAGAATCGAACGTTCGTCCATTGCGATCGTCGAGGGGGTCAGCTGCGTGTCGAATCGGCCGGTTATTGTTGTAACCGTTGAAAATGCACGAAGGCTAAAGGTTTTATGGGGCATAAAAGTTTCGCGGTGGCACGGTAACTGGCAACTTCCCGGGAAAAATTACAGACGCGGCGTGGCGCGGCGTTCTACGCGAACGGAACGCAATCTGTGAAACGGGCACGGCTCGGGCGTGCTTCGCGACTCGGTGGTGGGCTCACGCACACGTGCGCACACATCCGAATTACCGTGAACGCGTCCCGCAAGATCCATCAAGTACCCAACAACCGCGAAATGGCTCTCGACCAATCTACCGCTAAAATCAGGAAATCGTGAACGAGGAGGGTAACAAAGAAACAACGCCTATCTCCGGTCGCTCTCGAAACGAAGCTTCGACGTATTACAACGGGCCAGTATCCACTCTACCATCACAGTATCACCAGCGGCGAACCTAATGTCGGTAAGATGAAGTTTCACGACGGTCGAACGGTGCGCGCGGCCGGGGTCAAGAGGCGAACCGATTGAAAAGCTCGAGCGCGACAAGATCTATTGTAGCGTGGCAATTCGATACGGTTTTCCAGTTTTCAATTGTTCCGAGTCTCCAGCGGATCGATCGCCCAGTTAAAAATAGGCCAAAATGTCCCGCCCCGCTCCTCCTTATACAGGGCGTTTTGTTTCTCCCGCTCCTGCTCTGTACCAGCTTTGTTATTTTTGCCCGATACAAAAATAGTCCGCACGAAATTGTTGTTTGGCCGGGAACGAGAAAGAATCACGAAAGTTTCAGGTCGGCGAATATTTTTGATCTCCGAAATGTTTATTTGACGGGAAATGCACGGAAATCTGCGGAAATGAAATCAGGCCGAAATCAGTCGACTTGTTTCTTGCTGCAGAAAAATATTCGAGAAAAATAGGATTTTTTTAACTGTGTACTACCACTTTGACAAATCTGAAAAATATTATATGTTAACCATAAGGAGGTGCTAAAACTGTAAAAATATAAATTTATCATCTCATAACTTCTACAAGAAATCGGCATTTCAAAAGTATTTTTATTTTTTAAAATTCCGTTTCGAAGCTAAAAATTCTGAAAAAATTCATAGATGTGCATTGCAATAGCTAAAGTATGCTTGATTTTTTTCAGAATTTTCTATTGAAGAGGGTAAGAGAAATTACGGAAAAACCTGATTTTCTTCATAACCCCACTACTACCCCCCATGTCGACGTAAGGGGTTGAAAATTGGCACAAAGCATTTTCTTTGGATAGGCTATCGAATGGCCCGTGGGAAATTCAATTTGGTTTGGGAAAACTTTTGATCTCCTTATCCGGCTTTAACAGAATTTATCAAAGTCACTTTTTAATCTCGCTTAACTCGTTTTATTAGTAGAACATATTTCTCCCTTAAGCAAAGGGTTGACAAGGAAACACTGCGCTGCGGTGAAAAATTGGGAAAAGCTAATAGAGAAATTTCACTGAGACACTGTACGAAGCGATGACAAATTGCGGAAGGATAATAGAAAAATTTCACTGATAAGCTCTCGTATTTCTCGCAATATGTTTTGTTTCTGCGAGGCCGCGATTATCGTGGATTGTTGTGGTTTATTTCCCATCGTATTTATTTCCACGGTGAAGTCAGTTTTTATTAGTTCCGTGTACTTTTGACAGTTCCGTTTACATGGCACCGTGCGCGCTATACGATGACTTATATTCCGAGGAGCTATAGCGTATCAATTCCGTCTGTATACAAAATTCATGGCGGAACATTCGAAAACTTCTGTTCAGTTGAACGACTACCATTCCGAGTGGTTTTGTGCAATACCGCTTTGTGTGATCTCCAACAAATGCAGTTCGGCTCCGGGCTATTGATTAAAAACTGAAACTGTTGGTCTTGGAATATATATATATTGTTATACAATGTTGCAATTGGGACTTTGTATACGACCCACGCATACGGACTCGCGAGAAGAGTTGATAACGTAACGTGCAATTGAAAATTGAATTTTCTTCATTATATTCTATAGTTGTGGTACAGGTATTTCGATATTGAAATGTTTTATGTTTCCTTTTTAATTGTTTTGAAGCCTGCGCTTTTCACGAACGCACCCTCGACGTGGTACAATCAATGAAAAAAGTACTTGCAATTTAACACGTCAACACTAAACCCACCACCCAAACAAATAAATCTCGATAATCGTATAAATTCAGAATATAATACAAAGTTCAAGCAAAAACTCAATCTTCTCAGTTTAAGGCATTTTCTGTTCGATAGAAAACTTTTTAAAAATTTAGAGTGCCATAGCGTTGTCGCGAGGGTGTGGCTACGCTTCTCTGTCGTTGTCCTAATAAGTGGGAGAACGTCTCGTTACCGATAAAGGAAACAGCGTGTTCGGACGAGAAAGTAAAATCTGAAAAGTTGAAAGACAACCGGAGCCCGCCTCGCCTTGCCTCGCCTCGCCTCGCCTCGCCTCGCCTCGCCTCGCCTCGCCTCGCGTCGCTCGGCTGAAATAAGCGAAACACTCGGAGCTTTTCCTCTCGAGCGAAAACACTCGAACCCGGAAAGGAAAGCATCCCTCGGCTCCGGTTTTTCTCGTCGTCATGATCGGAGGAAACGGGCATTCTTTCCCGTCGTCTCGGCTTTTTTCATTTGGTTCGCTCATTCGTTTTCAAGCGTATACGCAGCGACGCCGCTCTCCCTCTACTTTGTACAGGGTGTCCCGCGTGCAACCGATTGGGTATTAATTCTCCACGCAAAAGCGAGTCGAAAAGGAGGAATAACATTTTTTCGCTTGACGCCTCGTTTTCGAGAAAATCGAGTTTAAATAGTGCTCGCCGCCTAATCAGGGGAATGAGGGGAGTACGGTTACCCTCTCTCTCTCTGGCTAGTACCGGATCAGTCACGTGACGCATGCACGACAGAAGCGTGAGGCGTCACGTGACCGATCCGTGGCGGAAGCGTGGGGGAACAGCGTCGTGGAAGGGGAAGATAGAGTGGGGAGACAAGTATCAATCTGGCGAGTATAGTAGTTGTATCGTGTTTGGTGTCATTTTAATCGGTAAAACGAGACGAACACGATGGCAAAATTTTCATTGAGGAAAATCTAAAAATAAGAAATTTTTTAGACAATTACGGAGATACTACTGTATTTCGGTTTTTTTTTTTAAGTGCAGCTGGAAGCGTCGAACCTCAGTCTCTTTTTCAATCTACTATACATTGGAGGAAGTAGAATAGGTAGGTAATGATCAGACGCACCAGCCGATTCGCTGAGTTTTCGGACTCGATTTTCTCGGAACGTAAAGCCTCGTGTAAATAAATTTTATCGTACATTGTCAACTGATTTTCTAGCACGTAGAATCATCCCCTTCTTGTACCACCGATCACCCTGTATATTGGCTGAACGCCACCGCGAGCATACTTTCTCCACGCACGATCGCTGACCTCTTCGAAGATCCGGCTTGCCAATAAAAATCGGCATCCCCTGAACCCGGGGGATGGCGCTTCCTCGCCGACTTCCTGCCTCGAGTGTCCCGGTAACTAATGCTCGCGACTCCCGTCGTCGTCGTCGCCGCCGCTATTTTTTCCTTTTTTTTTTTCTTTTGCCTAGGTTAACGAGTCCGTTGCCATAAACTTGCCGTTCATGCTTGTTTACGGGCGGGGTAACGACGTTCTCCTTTTTTATTGCGTTTACCTAAGGGTCGAGAGAAACTTTGCTGACATGAAACGCCGGATAGACCCCGTGCTCCGGCCGAAAGTTTCGCGAAAACCACCGGCGCCGCTGACAAGGGGTGCTCGCGCTGATCATTCGCGCTGCCGACTTGATTGGGACGAGGATTTACGAGATCATTCTATGGTACTTCGGAACTGTACTATATATTATTTTTTTAACGCGTTAATCGCCCACTAGGCGAACACAAACATTGGGAAAAATCAAAGCAATTTGCTTTGTACAGGGTGTAAAGAACTGGTCTGGTCATGGCTGCCACAGGGGTAGTCTACAGCTTTGGAACGATGAAGATCTGTAAAAATTGTCCTTGACCTTCAGTTTCAAGATCAAATTTCTTTTATTGCATTGTATCACACGCCGTCACGTAAAACTGAAAAACATCAACTTAGTATCTCATAATTTGTACTAGAAATCGGCAATTCGAAACTTCTTTTATTTTTTAAAATTCGGTTTCGAAACCAAAAATTCTGAAAAAATTCATGGATGTGTATTCTAATAGTTAAAATATTCCTGATTTTTTTCAGAATTTTCAATTGAAGAGGGAAAAAGAAATTACGGAAAAAACGGATTTTCTTCATAACCCCACTACTACCCCCCATGTCGACATAAGGGGTTGAAAATTGGCGCAAAGTAGTTTCTTTGGATAAACTATGGAATGGCCTCTGGGAAATTCAATTTGGTTTGGGTGCACTTTTGACGTCCTTATAATGGTAGAAATTAGTTTTGAAAACACTGATAAATGTTCCGAAAAGCTTATCAGTTCAGTTCGAGGCATTACTCATTTGCAGTTCGAAAATAATACACGTTCGGTGTCGATTGATCGTTTGTTTTCTTTTTTTATGGATCTGGCATACTTTTTTTCGCGTGACAGAGAGGGTGGTGGGGAGCGATAGTGGGAGCCCGGGTTTGCGACAATTGTT
The DNA here is from genome assembly GCA_028454245.1 of Halictus quadricinctus. NCBI lineage: Eukaryota > Metazoa > Arthropoda > Insecta > Hymenoptera > Halictidae > Halictus > Halictus quadricinctus. The sequence continues at coordinate 3,566,564 of CM052124.1, forward strand.
TCAATAAATTGGAGTGGTTGGCAACGCATCAGTTGGATCCGACCACGCGAAAAAAAGAGGAGATTACAATGTAAATATAATGTCCACCGAGGCTTGAACGTTTTCTCTCGCGCAACTGAGCAAAACGCGGTCCTAGGAGCGTGATTTGTGGCGCTGCGAACGCTCGCGGCGCGCTCCGAGTGTATAAAAAATCGTGTTTTTCAGGTTTTCACGTCACGCAACGTGTCGAGCAATTTTTCTATCCTTTTGCTTTTTTATTTCGTTGCCGCGCGTCTGTTTAGTTTAAGGCCGTATTTCCGGCGACTTTTTTAATTCGTCCGTTCAGTGGAGTCGACGAGATATATTCATTATCCGTGCAGTATAACGGGGCCATATAATGCCGCCATAAAAAGCGTAATCAAATTTTATTTTTCTTTCCTTTTTCTACACTGCTCGTTCTGCAGTGAATTAAAAAGAGAGTTCAGACCGCGTTGGATTTCATTCGAGCTGTCTTTTTATTAGTTTCTGAAGATTTTTCCGCACAAAGATGCGCGGGGTTTAATTAAAGTTTTTTTTTTTTTCTTTTTTAAACAGCAAGTTTTTACGGACAAATAATCACGATTAAATTTGATTTGCTTCCATTACTGGCTTTGTGGAGCCCAAGAGAAGTTTAGATTTCATTGGATTTTATTGGACTTCCTTTTTACAAGGTTCCCGATGCGTTTTATGCACTGTGAGTGCACCAAGGTGCACAGTTTGATTAAAGACTTCGGAAACACTAAGAATTATGAGGATAAAAATCATTGTAAAATTTTACTCTCTTTGAGACCGGTTCCGGTAAACCCGAGACAATTTTCAACTTTATCGAATTTATTCAATATTCATTTTTACAAGCTCTTCAGGATTTTTAGGACTTTTGAATATGGTATTGGGAGAAATGAAAAATTGGAAAGATAAAGATCACAGTGAAATTTAATTTTCTTCGATAGTAGTTGAAGCGAATCTGAAATATTTGTGAAATCAAATCACTCTAAATTTTATGCTAACAGATATTTTCGTCTAAAATTTTCGAAATGTGGAACTATGGTGTTTAGATTCAGACGAGAAGAAATTAAATCTAAGTGTATATCGTCTTGTCAAGTCCGTAATGAACTGTACACTTGTTCGCAAAGTTTCTACAAATCTATCGAGCTGTTCCACATACATACACGACTATGGCAGTAAACTTCACCAATACAAACTTCGGTTCATTTGCAAGTTTCCTGTATAGAGTGACGACTGTCATCACCGCAACCAACTCAATTGACTCTCGCCGATCTGAAACGTGCGTGATAAAATTATTATTGACGTTCGATAATTACGCAAAATTGGTGAACAATCAATATGCTCGCCTCTGCAACCACTTTTCTTTATCATTTCAACGATTACTAGCAGAAAAAGTTTATGCGGGAAAAATTAACACATTCTATTAGACAAGAATATTAAAATATGTCAGAATTATATAATGTGTATATCAATGCAACAGTTAATATACAATTGTTGACAATTTGATCTTTGTCAGAAAAGGATTTATAAAAATTGCTCTAATTACTATTGTACCATGAATTTTCAATTTAATTCTTTTTTTTTTTATGCTCACTATAAACAATTTCTTCATCCTACCATCGAAAGACGTTGTTTTAAAAAATACTGTACCACAGAAATAAAAATATGTAAAAAACAAGTGTGAAAGACATAAACGTAAAAAAAACTTGATCACTTTCCAGCTAGGGTTTTGAGGAATTTTGAAGACGTGTTCGGAATCTGCGACTGTAGACAATAGTGTTCGACTATATTGTTCTGCAGTCATTGCAGCATACGATTCCGAGCCAAAAGACGGACCCTTATGCACCAGTTCTACGGACTTCCTCAACATTATAGTCACGAACCCTTAACGTTCCGAGATTCTCGGAAACTCATCTCGGTCAAATGATATAATGGCCATTATGTTTAATCAATTTGCGTGCGGCCTTTGTCCTGAACGAGATCGTTATCGTCAGCAAAACAAATCTAGAAACATTTCTATCCACTTTAATGCTTGAACTTGAACATTGTTTTCAGATAGGCTAGAATTTATTCGAGATCAATTACATTCGTTCTGTCACTAGAACCAGAAGAAAAATTAATAATAATGATAATAAAATAAATTTGAAATTTACACTTTTATAATTATTAGACTGCGGTTCCTCATACAAAATCAAAAACTGTAAGAGACATGAACCAAATGAAATAGTTACTCCTCCTTTAATAATCTCAATGAGATGAAAATAATATACTGAAATTGCATCCACTGATTTGTGTAACAAGTGCACTCTAAGCAGTTGCAGCCTAATAATTATAGACGTAAAAGATCCTATATATAAATTTATTAGTAATAAAATTTAATTGCAATCTCAATAAAATTTTACAATTCGTACAATAAAATCAGATCCTACTTTCACTACTGGGCACCTCTATTCTCCTGACATTTTTACATTTTTGTTTACACATTTTACTGGCTATGGTATCAATTTTCAATTGATACACATATGGATGAGTGATATACAATTTAAATATTTAGAAATTGGGAAGAGTGGTATATTCTAACACAGCAAGAGAAATTAGAATCTTTATCGTTTTTTCAAAATTGTTTTACACACATCTGTCAGATGATTTGTGTGACCAACGCATGATTAATAGTCGCACGTCACACGCCGCGTTCAGTTTCGTTCGCCGCACTTGAAACGCGTCGCGAATAGAACAGCCCGCAAGGGCGTCGCGGCGAGCAACAAAGAAAAACGAGAAAAATCAATGAAAAACACCGGGGTAAAACGATCTTCTATTTTCGCTATTTTACGTCGAGATTTTTTTGTTGTTACCTCCTATCGCCCCCCGTTACGATACGTCGAATGCACTTCTAGAAACAATACTTGCCCCATCGTTGCACCTGAACACGCCAGGTCGTGTCTATAAAACGTATATACGCCATCTTCTTCTGTGTTTTCCATGTTACGAGGGAAATACACTATCTCCACCGTTACAGTTTACAGAAACTGTTATGTCAAGAGCATACATGGCTCTTGGCAGTTGAGCCGAACCGCCCGAGTATAGTGTTCCCGTACAATTGCTGTTAACAATTTACCCGCCGCGAGACTATTAATAGGTGCCCCGATGAATGGACTGGCAGATGTTTATGCAAAATTAAAATTCACTGCAACCGTTCTAACCGGATTTTATGCTTCCATGAGGAAATTAATAGATGACACAGAAAACTGTTAAAACATATTAAAAAATGTATAATTGCTAGACATATTTTCCCCGAAATATGTTCAATTAATTTTAAAAATTTTTCTCCAAGCTATACAGGGTGATCTACAAATTTAATCCAGCGAAACTTAATCGGTGTCCAATTGTCTACAAATTGCACCGTTAGGAATTTTACAAAGAAATGTCATTTTAATGAAAATTCAATGTCACCTTGACCTTTTTAAATGACACTATGCATACCACGTTTTGTAAGCGATTTCAAGTCGAATTCGGTGATCTACTGTACTGTGACCTTCAGTTGACCTTGAACTAAGAAATTCGTACTAAACAGTGGTACTTATTGTGTAAGAAAGATTCATCGTTTTTTCAAAGAAAATTCGCAGGAAATTAAAACGGTAAAAACAGTAGAAAAATTTGATAATACTGTTGCACTATTTCCAATTTATTAAGACGGAAAATAAACGTTTGATTCGCTCCTGTTCGTTGCGGTTTAGATAGAAAACGTGAATTGCGTATAATGGACCGCAGTATAATCGCGGGACATTTAACGTGGAGTAGAAACGTGGTCTGCCGAATGATTCCGAATTTTTTTGTTTTTTGTCAGTAGGATAAGTTTCGAAATCGAGACGGGCCAGACTGGCGGAGGGATCGGGAATTGTTCATAACGTGACAGTTACACTCGAAAATCGTATCCAATTACGCGTAATTGTGAGCTGGGCAAAATTCGCGCCGGCCGGCTGCGTGTAGAATGATAACGGGGGGGTGTTATTCGGCGTGACCCAGAGTTGATTGTCGACAAGTTTCCATACGACCGCAGATAGCGCTTTGTCAAAGTACACGCGAATGCGGTTTAACCAATAAATGTTTGCACATCGACGAACCGTTCCATTCACGTTGTAATTTCGAATTCGCCGTCGGTGGCACGCGTATGCGTGGCAGATGTCGCCATACCGATTTCTCGAAACTATTTGACCATGAGACGCGAACATACGAGGTGCGGTCGAACTCGCGGTCGTACTGGAAAACGAGATAATTTCGCTGACAAAAGTCGGTCGGAAATGCGATCTGTAATTTTCAGTAAGCGACCCCGTTTCCTCGTTCATTTCGCCGGTACTATGGATCGATAATCTGATCTGTAATTATTTTTTTAAATTATACTTTGCGACTAATTGTGCTAGCAAACTCTTCTTATTTTTTCGAACAATTTTTGTAGGATTAATTTGACAGAAGCAAACTAATTCAATAACGTCATTTTTATAAAAGATTGCATTAGGATTTATTTTGCTGGCAAAAGTCGATTAATTAATAAATAATTTTATTAGCCGGAGCCTGTCAGACCAGGAATTTTTTTGTTTAAAAATATCCCAATGGTTGTTCAATATTTTCTAAGATAACGTTTAACCCGTCAGAGATCTTTTCCTCGACATTAATAAATTAAAATTATTTTTTTAATCAACTAGATTAATCAATTTTGTTTGCTTACGTTTTCAGGAAATTGTTGATCACGCGCCACGTTGCACATTCCGCGCTGAATTATACATAAGCGTAATCGCGACAGCCAATATTAATGTTCATACGCCGATGATACTGTTATTGAATTATTAGCAGGTATTATAACTCGTTACAACCAATTACTGCATTGTCAAGAATTAGTTTGAAATTGGTAAATGCCATGGCACTGATTACAGAATGTAATCATTTATTAATTACATAATCAATTATTGATTACAGAATGATTTCGAATATACAGAGCGATAAAATTATTTACAAGTATGTCGACATATACAGGGTGTCTCAAAAGTGTTGTACTTCTTTGAAAGGGATAAGGGGGATTTGTTGAAGTTCTAGGAGAAGTCTGTAAATAATTGGTGCAGCAGTTTAATGTTTTAGATGCAGCAGCAACGAACTTTCCGGGCGAATGGTACAATTAGAATTCATTCGGCGGCATGAGTAAGTGGTCCGGTATCTCCGATCCCAATTTTCCCGTACACTTGGCTTATTTGCCATTAAGGCTAGGCACAATAATGCAATCAGTTTCGGAATCAGGGTCGTATTGCCCGGCGGGCACACGGAAGATGCTGGAATTATAACATAAACGTAACGGTTTGGCCGCGTTCGCCGAGGAATGCATTGCGAGAGAGAGGCATGGGGTCTATCGGTGGCTTGCCGGAAATGCACAGATAGTGAACCCGGCTCACGTCCGGAATGCTGTAACCAGGCGTCGTAACACGCGGTTCACTCGTAATTGTAATCCAACCTTCGCCGTCTGTCTCGCGCAGGTTTGTTCCCCGTTCGAACCACCGATCCAAGACGCGCTGGATTCGGATGAATTTTCCATTAGACTTGCCGAATTAGGCGCCGCGCCCGCCCGTCGAGATTTCAAGTATCAAATTGTCCCATCGCTTTGCCCACGATCGCCCACCGTGCACCACGAATTGCCAAGAAACAACAGCATCCGAAATCATTTTCTTACCTGTTGGTTCTATCTGGAAAAACAGCTGGACACATTTCGTGCACAGAAATACGGAAATATATACGTGAAAAATTTTGGACTGAAATGTCACCTACGTCGTTTTTAATTATTTATGTGTGAAACGTTTGTCAGCATACCCGCCACATTTTTCCGATTCAAATGACTCCAAACACGGCACAATTTGGATCACATTTGCTCGTTTAATACACAATATAGTGGAGCCTCGATTATCCGAACTGATCAAGGAAAGAGGGAAGTTTAGATAATAGAGGAGGTATCTAGCTACAGTGATTAATTAAATGTTTAATGATTTAATGCAATGATTCTGTATAGCAGAGAATTCAGCGGAAGACGTCATTGGTTCGGATAATCGAGGCTGTACTCTATCATGTATTAAACGAGCAATTATAATAGAAATTGTGTTTGGAGTCGTTTCAATCAGAAAAATGTCACTAATATGATAGTTTCATAATTAATCCTGTATCATATTAACAATTTGAACAGTAGATAGTTGGAATTAATATTCCGGTACTATTTGACATTTTGTTTAAACAACAGAATTTTGTGGCTTTGTTTTCTGAAGTATGTTTCCTGTAGAGCTTTTCTTTCGGTGTTGCTCTTGAACGATTGCAAGTCACTTCGCTTTAAAAACACTCATCTACCATAACTTCGACGTTTAGAAACATTTATGACGTTGTCGCTCACTATGATGCTATACTGCATGCGTGAAGAGAAATGTTCTCCCAACATTCTCGTAAAATATTATCATAAAATGCAGCCTCACGAGGCGTGAACGAGTATCGCGATGAACGTCAAACTAATAGACATTTTATTGAACGTGTTGCACGCGAAATAATGTTGTAACGTGTAACAATATTCTATTGCTGGGAATGTCTATCTATAGTGCGTTTTCGAGGCTGAAATTAGTGTGAATAACACAACGATAGAAGTGACGTTTCCGTCACAAATATGAACCCTGCGAACTTTATATCGGAGGGAAATATTTTTCAAAATTACTCGTCCAGATTTTTCTATTTTCCGCTTTTTCAACAATGTTAGATAAAAACCGTTCGGAACAGAAATTAAATTTTTCTGAACCATAGTAAATTGATATCACCTGCAAAACAATTTTGCTAGAAGGTAGAACTAGGGTTTATAAATATTTTATATTACTTCACGTGTAGTTGGGTATAAAAAATATTAGAGGAAAAAGTTGCATATAGATACAGTGATAGGGTGATAGAAATCTTTTTCCCTGCTACTTTAATTTTTTTGATGCAACTATGCATCCAGGAAATACAGATGCATCTTTTTAATGCAATGATACACTACCTCGCAAATGGATTTATTTGCCAAATAAATCTACAATCTTTTATTCGAAAATTCATTTCTGATGCATTCTTCGTGAATAGAAGATTTTGAAAATCAAGGTAGATGCAACACTCTACTGCAAACAAATACAATTGTGTGCTTCGTCGTGTATATATTTATTGTGTAAAATGCATTAATGTGAAATTAAATGTCTTGTTAAAGAGTAGCATGACGACCAACCATGAAACGGCCGGCAGGTAAACAGGGTTCGAAAAGACCGATGGCTACCTGATCTCATTATTCACTCTTTCCTGCATGGCTACAGAGTAGGAAGTTCTGACAACCATTAATTTCCACGTACTCAGTTTTCCTTCTTCCTGTCAGTTTTGAGCCATCGTTCGCGATATATTACCTTTTTCCCTTGCCTAACGCACCGATGTCCGATGCATACGCTTTTTCCCCGCTACTCCAGTAATTAATTGATACGGATACCCCCGTGCATTCAACCTAACTCATACCCGAGACGAACCAGTTTTTAATTAAAAATTTCGATACTATCCGCCACGAATAGTCGCGGACACTTCTTCGACGTTACACATCGTACTGCTGCCGATTAATTGAACGTTTCGGAGTAGCTATTCCAATTTATTTTAGAACTGTAGATTCGTCGGTCCTTTCAATTTTTATTTTCAACCTCTTTTTGTTGTCGGATACGACACACTTCAATTACTTAAGTTAATTGCTTGAAAATAGCTTTTTTCTCAGAAATGCGCAAAATTATATTGAGTATCTTATTCACAGTAATTATTCGATCTTTACGCGAAATAAACGTTTCGTGTTGTTCGCAAGAGACCAAATGTAAATTTCTTTCGTTAATAATTTTAGCAAAAATTATTACATAGGTGTTCGTAACTTCAATCCTTTTTAATGTTTTTAATTTTACCCACTCGTTTCTGTGATAAACGCGTATAATCCGCAGTCTGGCTATTCTCTTAATTATCCAGTGCCAATTTAATTTTAGCAAGACGGAATTATTCGTTCGAAATATTACTTGGCCGTAGAAAAAATGGAGAACGTGAATAATTAAGGTGAGTTAAATAAGTAAGTGGGTTATTATTATTGTTTTCTCCAGAAAATTGTTTATTCGGCGATACGTAGATTTTAGGATTGAAAAAGTCTCGACCGAAGAACTGTGGAAACGAATGGAAAGCAAACTCTTGGAAAATAAGGGAGTTATTGTTTTCCCGCGGAGTTCATATTTATTTATAAGCGGGGATATAGATTAATAATTCAAATGAGAGAAGTCCGGGCTGGCCAAATGAAACTATGATGAATGTATCCGTTGTTATTACGGGGTCTCGCAGTTTATGCGCTCCGCAATAAATGAAAACGAAGCACGGTTACTGAGAGGATGAAAATTTAAGAATGGATACAAGTGTATCGAGAAGATGGATGGTTATGCGATGTTTGCATACGGGAAGCTGATAAAGTCCTCCCCGTGTGCTCGTATCAGGAATTTCCTCCGAGTCATTCGTGCTCGGTTCGAGTTTTTCGAAAACGAATTTTTAATGCATAGCCGCCGCCGCCGCCGCCGCCGAGTGTTGTCTCGAACGAATGAGTATAGAATCCACTTTATCTCGAGGGTATAATAAAATTAATCGGACGCGGCATGTATATACGATAAACGTGGCAGATGAAAAATATATTTAAAATATTTTAGTTTGCATTCCATACTAAAATTTCAATATCTTGAAACAGTTGTTGATTTTATTTAAAATAACACGTGGCGGATTATTTAATTTAAATATATTGAAAATATCTTCCACATTTAATATAACAAATTATTTAAATTGGAAGTCAGCATTATTTCCAACATTTGATATAAATAGAATTATTTAAAATTACAGTTACTTGAATATTCGACGCGACAGAATACATAATAAATATAGCAGTACAAAAATTAACGCTAAGCTTTTGATGTAAGAGATTATTTTAAATAACAGATACTAGAATATTTAATATAGAGAATAGGATGTATATAAAAGATTAAAAATGGAGCCTATTGCGAACACTTAAATTAATCTTTGTTAGTGGAAATATTTTTGTCGCCCTTCGAATATTAAAATGAGCGAAGATTAAAATCCAATTTCACGAAACACAGAAACGGGTAGAGTTGCTTGCAGTTCTTTTAATATAATTTACTGCACATGCAAGGAAATGAGAACACGACAACGGGGACATATTAAAGTGGATTTATTTTAAAATTCTTTTAACTCGAAGTCCGAATGAATACCCATTTCATTAGAAAATCCCCTTATACGCTTGACGAACGTTTATGCAAAAACTTGTAGCAAACAGACCGTGCTATATTCTCTGACGTAATGCACTTTTATATGATAGAATCTTTCCTCGTCTCCAACATGAATGCTAATATTTGGTGACCCATTTTAAGATTATACTGTGTATGAAACGCATTTCCCATTATCTCAAGTATAATATCCCTCGCTGTTCAAAATCGTTCACCAATTTCGTAGCCCGAAATTATTAATCTCCTAAATCGCCAGCCGATTGTTTTATTCTCTTTTTATTTTTATTTACTTCGGGTCGCATCTATACTTCTGTGCAATTTGAAACATGAATTGCAACATTGGAATTTTAATACTATCCAGAATTTGAAATTAATACTTGTATTTATGTGCTCCCACTTTGAAAAATCTGAAAAAATTATATGTTAACAATCATAACGAGATGCTAAAACTGTGAAAAATATCAATTTAGTATCTCATAACTTCTACAAGAAATCGGCATTTCAAAAGTTTTTTTACTTTTTGAAATTCCGTTTCGATGCTAAAAATTCTGAAAAAAATTCACATATGCGCATTCTGATAGCTAAAATATGCCTGATTTTTTTCAGAATTTTCAGTTGAAGGGGATAAGTGAAATGATTGTCTTTGTCACCTCATTACTACCGCTTTGAAGATGCAATAAATTAAATTTTCGCACAGTGAATTTTCTCCTGATGAAAACTCATATGCTAGTTAGTCTGTCTATACTGATAGTTTACAGTCTGTGTTGACGTTGTATTGTTTATAAGAGCACGAGTCACTTATTAAAACAGCAGCAAGTAAAAATTCAGAACATATTGTCGGCTTACCTATGTAAATTGATGTATCCCGGGCCAACGTTAGTATAAAAACGTTGACGTCAAAAAAAAAAAGGAAGCAGCTATAACAAAATGTAATATTGTGCTTCCAAGGTATTAGGTTGTCGGGGAAACTTCCCGCCGTTTCCTGCTCGCGGAGTATCTATTATCCTTTTTACTCGAGAAATAAAGTCTTCCTGGGCGAGAGCAGTCTTCCAGAAACGTTTCAAGCTTGTCGTCCATGTAAGTTACAAGCCCTGTACTCATTTTTCATTGGGGTGGGAGGGGGAGGGGTGGAATCGAAAGAGAATCAGCGCGAAGTGTACTTCTATTGTGTCGCGTTCGATGTTTCAAAATCGACAAAAAATAGCTGTGCTACTTCGACCAGGAAATTTCAGCCCTCAAAACATGCTCTACTCGGGTTACCTAACGGACAAAGTGTGAAAAAGATACTTGGGAAAACAGGTAACGTGGAAACGCATCGGAGAGGAGGTGATGCATCTGCCGGATCGACTAGAAATTGTGCAATTTTGAAAATTATTTTCTGTTTTTGGAACCTGTGATGCGACTTCTTATTTTTGCTGTGAGATTATTTCGTTAGTAAAAGAAGTATTTTACTCTGTACACTATATGTCGACATGGGGGGTAGTAAATGGGGTGACGAAGAAAATTCGGAAAAAATCAGGCATATTTTCCCTATTAGAATGCACATCTATGAATTTTTAGCTTC
>CM052124.1:3587596-3622336 GCA_028454245.1 Halictus quadricinctus
GTGTCCTTCTTCATTTTCAGACTGCACAGGGGATGAAAGTTTGTCGGCCGTACGTTCGCGCCGTTCGAAAATTCGTACGTTTATTTCGACTGGCTCCGAGATTCGTGGACCCTCTTTGCATCCGACGATCGATTCGAAGAACTTCCCGCGGAATTCTATTGGCTTCGAGAGCAGAGAAAGCGGAGGTTTTCTGATCTTATACGCGAACCGTGAGATATGATTATTATCTTTTTTCTTATTCATTTATTTGGCTTTAACCCTTTGGAGCTATTTTAACTCCAAAACGAAACGTTTCTCTCGACCTAGAATATTTCCCTTCTATACATTTTTTCTCGTGTTATGAATGTTATTAATTTATTGAATACAAAGAAATTTATTAACGTAAAAAATATTTTCAATAATGATACAGCAATTTTTAGTGGTGCCTTAGAGCTTGTTTACTTAACAAGTATTTTATAGCTTCGATTATTTGTAGTTTGCATCCTCTAATTTGAGTGTTTCTCAAATTTTTGGAAATCGTATTTAAATATCAATTTTTTTTCCAACTTCCCAGTTTATTTAACTTAGTTTCTCATTTTTTTTTCAGTTTGTTTTAACGTGGTCGCATTAACAGCTAAGTAATTAGCATGGTTTACACTTGGTTACAACATATTCGACGTGTAATTTGTTGACAAGTTGAAAGGCCAAATTAAGCAGAATTTAATTTTTCGTTCATCTCATGTTTCATTGTTATTCCAAGACCCAATTTCAATTTTTACGTACCCGGTAGACATCGAAGCTCCGTGAATGTGAAGTTTTTGTAGACATTAATTGATTCGCTGGATAATATGATATATTAATCACGCGAGTTTTCCGTCGCCCGGCATTTTGTAGAGGTTACAATACTTTTTCGGTTTTGTCGACTTGCATTAATCACTCGCATTGTCCACGTGCTGTTGTTCTTCGTAATCCTGCCCGGGGGGCTCCATAAAATAATTAAGCAATAAAAATTTTGTGATATATGACCGCAATTACCGGTCACGTTGCAATTACAGCAATCTACAACGGCAAGCTCGGTATCGCAAAAGGAAATCCCACGTGAAATATCGCAAGCTATTTTCCCGGCGCCATCCAAAATGATCGCGTTCTCGAATTTCTTCCTGCGGGGGTAGCTCTCTCTTTTATGTATTTCGTAGTACAAATTCCAAAATTTATTGCCCACCGTACATCCCATCTTTGCTAAATAACATTTCCCCGATGCAATCTTTATCCTGCCCTTTTTACAACTATTACATAAAATATAGTTACATTAGTGTAGGTATTCTACACTAATACACAATTATCTATTGTTTAAATATTAAAATATCAATTCTGCCTTTTCCTCCTAAAATAGGAGAAAAACAAAAAAGTGAAACATTCCTTAAATAATACAATAATAAAATAAAATATGGTGATAAGATAGAAAAATTTCTGATAGAGTATTAATAATAATGAAAAATATTTTGCGATGAGTTTTTCGTCGATTTTAGAGATTGCATGAAATTAGGTATAAAAATAGGGATGTACACGAGGGGCTCGTAGTCTATTAAGAAGTATGTAAATACTGGTAGAGCCGCGAAGGGACGCACGCCGGTGGCAAAGTTCGCCAACCTTAAAGCGTTTTTAACTAATTGATTCACGCTCACGTTGTCCCCCTTCGTTTAAAAAAAAATGGCGGCACTTTAGACGTCTGCATCATAAAACCCGCCCGTGGAGAAGTTCTGACAAGTAGTGTCTCGAAAGATGCTCATGATTCGGGTACAGCGATGAGTGCCTTTCAACGGCTTTCCCCCCTAAAGAATCTCAATGGTGGCTGACTTTCCCGAGAGTAACGAAAATGTAAAAGCTCCGCGTGCAGACGGCTCGGCGAGGTTCGAAATTTACACGACTATAGACTACCGTGGTTATTTTAGCGTCCAATGCCTAACACCATTATTCCTGAAATTTTCCATTTATTGCTAGATTGGATTTTGTGCTCATTACAGTCTCATTTAATATTTAATAACTAGACTTAACAAAAAGCCTGCTATTCAGTCATTTTCTGTAGAAATTGCTACAAGTTGTACAATATACACTTTTAAATCGAATTCTTGTTTAAAAGAAGGGTTCACTAACTTTTCCAACAAAATATTTCAAAGAAACGAGTCTTGTATTAGGCAACACAGCCCCCTAACAAAAATTTTCTCAGTAGAACTTTATGCTTTTAAAAAATTGATCCAGTATTGGGCAACACTACCCCTTAATAAAAATGTTCTCAGTCAAAATTTGTGTTTCAACAAAAATCGATCTTGTATTAGGCAACACAACCCCCTAATAAAAGTTTTCTCAGTCGAACTTTATGTTTAGGAAAAACATGGATCCTGTATTAGGCAACGCAACCCCCTAATAAAAATATTCTAATAAAAATGTTCTCGGTAAAAACTGATGTTTAAAAAAAGTGGATCCTGTATTGGCAACAAACCCCCTAATAAAAATATTCTAATAAAAATGTTCTCAGTCATCATTTATGTTAAAAAAGAAAAGGGATCCTGTGTTAGCCAAAACACAACCCCCTAACAAAAAAAAAATACCAATAAAAATGTTCTCGGTAAAAATTGATCTTTAAAAAAAGTGGATCCTGTATTGGCAACAAACCCCCTAATAAAAACATTGTAATAAAAATGTTCTCAGTCATCATTTATGTTAAAAAAGAAAAGGGATCCTGTGTTAGCCAAAACTCAACCCCCTAACGAACAAAAAAATACCAATGTTTCGGTAAAACTTTATGTTTAAAAAGAAATGGATCCTGCATTAGTCAAAACACAGCCCCACAAGAAAAATGTACTCAGCCAAAATCGATAATGTTTAATACATATCTAACATGAAACAACTGAAACAAAAAATGTGAAAAGGTGTCTCTTCATCCGAGTACCTGAAGTTCTTTATCGTCTCCCACGTTTAACACGAGGGTCAAACGAGTGGGGGAAATCAATGACGGTTCTATAAATGGATTTTTGTTTCCGGGAGGTCCAGGGACGTGACTATTTTCTCCACGGTGGAAAACCAGGGCGCGCGCCTCCGGCAACGTATCACGTAACAACAATTTCTTGAGTATTTATAGTATCTCGTAAAGACGCGCTAAGACTGTTATGCTTGTATTCGGAAGAGAAACAAATGTCTGTCACATATCAAGGGGGTTAACTCTCGAGCCAACGGGATGTACAGATTACGTTCCGCGGATCGATAGCCGAGGAACGCAACCGACACGATTATCACCCCTCGCGTTGCCACCGAAACTGCGTCCGATTGCTCCGTATTTCGAATCTGTGTTGCATTTTCATCAGCTGATATCACACGTCACGCTATTTATTTTTCAGCGTGCTCCGCCACGTAAATATCAGGTCGACAGTGCCGTACGTTTTCGAGGAAATTTTGACATGCAATTGTCACCGGTGGCGATCCAACGTCACGTTCTTGTGTTTGTAAAGCTGGTTAACGTTTTGCTGATCAACACGGAAATCACTGTCTAGTTTCTATCTCTCTCTCTCTGCAATTGTTCCAGAAAATTTCCAGTTCTAAAGGCTCGCAGTCTTTATTTGTGAATTTCTGCAAAATAGACTTTTCTTGTAACGTAATAATTTTTTTGTGTGAACGTCGATTTAGTCAGGATTGGAGGCAGGTGCACGAACTTAAAGTGATTCAGAGTTTTTAGGAATTTTAAACTACTCGATTTCGGAAAATCTCTTGCATGCAACGTGCTCACCCTGTGCAGTATATTACGAAACTTTTCGGAAGATATTTACCGAAGTTACTGGCTGTTTACGACAGCGTTTATGCGTGGTCTACGGGATTAAATAAGCACGTAAGTTACGAAAATAATGAATGCTTCAGAGCCGCCTCGTAAATCCACGGAAAACTTAATTATTCTCGGATAAGAAATAGTTCCGTGCATAGTCATCAAAGGGAATGAGCTCTTCCTCATTTATGGAGCACCAACCTCTTCCGGATCTTTGGTTTGAACAGCTAAATTCAGCGGGAGAGTTCCAATCTTTTCCGCTCCTTTATGACGTGTTACGAAACACGTAACACAATTTTAAAAATAATTTAAATATAATTAAAAATCGTTTTAATATCATTCTAAGAATCCTCGTTTTCGGCCTCGTCAAATTCATATTGTGTGTGACAGTTTGAGGTATAATAATTATTAATCTATACCATAATCTGTAAGAATTTCATTTTTAGTAACAAGGAAAGCTAGAAAATTCTTTTAAAAATCGAGTTTTATTCCGCAAAAAATTATGTAAGTCCTAAAAGCACATCCACACTAGAATAATTCGAAATACATAGTATAATAATTATTAATCTACAGAGTATCCTACAAAATATTATTTTCAGCGAGAATAATTTTTGGAATTGCAAAATAACCGAGTTCTGTACGAAAATCTCTTTAAAAAATTGCATTGAAAAATTGTATAAGCCACAAACACCGGGAAATCCCCAGTTCAGCAATTATTACCAAAGCGATGATATAAAAAAAAAAAGCGTTTAGACCGACTGCATCCGATGGAAAAGCATTAATCTAGCGAAAGTTCATTTAATCGCTTCCGTGAATTCTGATAGATCGATTTTACAGCTCGCACGTTATCCAACGTTATCGCATCGGCATTTCGAGGCACCCCCATTTCTATAATTAAAGCGTCATTGTGCCTATTC
This sequence comes from Halictus quadricinctus, assembly GCA_028454245.1. NCBI lineage: Eukaryota > Metazoa > Arthropoda > Insecta > Hymenoptera > Halictidae > Halictus > Halictus quadricinctus. The sequence goes on from CM052124.1 coordinate 3,592,307, forward strand.
GATCTGCAAAACGATCTCAAAAACGAAAAAAATTATATTTCTATATTTATTCCTTTCGCAAAAGAACTTTACAATTTTTCAAGCGCGTACTTCAGCCTGTTTCCACATGAAGAACATTTCAAACAAAATTTGCTATATAGACTTTAACAGACAATTTTTATTTTGCATAAAATTCCGCAGTCTGATTTATTTAAAAACTCGCAGTGTAATAGGGGACTCGGAAAACTATTTTCCGACTATTTATTGAAAAAGATTGTTCATCTCTGTCTTTATCGAGCCTCCGTCTGTTGTCTAGCCACGCCTTCCGTCTTCACGGATGAGGGGAGATCTAATAACGTTAGCGAACTCGTTGTTTTCCATCTCGGATGGCTGTAATCCTATTTTATGGAGTCGCGAATGTAGATTGCGCAAACGTGTACAACCGTGATGCATGTGCTCTCAAGTATACAAGGAGCAAGAGCACGCCGGAGATCCTCCACGCCCGTCCGCGACTTCCTGAAGACGACAACAACTGCATTGATTGCGCCGCCAAAAACAGCGCCGTTCGTAATCGTTCGAGCTCCCGAGATTTTCCAAAAAAAAAATTTCTTCTCTCTCCTTTTTACAACAACAAAGGACCGTAGTTCTGTAAAAAATTTCATCTCACGGTAAAAGTAGAAAAATCTTTGCAAATGAGTACATTTACGTTAGAGGAATTAAAATGAACAAAATATTTTGGAAGAATTTTTTCAGATGAAGGTACAGGATTTCGAAAATTTTTTCGTTGGAATAGCTCGATTAATTTCGTGGGGGGATTAATTAGAAAACGTGTGAAAATGTCGGTATGTTCCGAGAATCGATATCCACCGCGCAGAACGAGGACCCGATAACACGTATACTCGGTGAATAATTCAAATACGTTGCAACAGTATGTTTAAGACGCTGTATCTGGACAGTGACAAGAGTGTTCGTTCAATCTTTGTTCGCTGCGAGCTCACGTTGCCTCGAATGGGGCCAGCCGTTTTCCCTTTGCGTCAACTCAATATTGTGTAATAAATGGGGTAAATAGCAGTAAGTTCGCAGTACGATTATTTACTCGCGAGGGTGCTCGGTTACCGTGTTGAATAACGACGCTATTCTTATCCCCGGGCGATGCATGCGAGTCGGAACTATCGAAGGTCGATAGCATGTGACTTATTTCGAATAGTTTTTCGTTCTACCTTAACCGCACTCTCCAGCAAGAATTTTTTCGAAACTGTAATTCCTAGAACAAGAATTTTCACTGGAGTTAAAGATACTAGTCGATGCAAATAATATCTAAAACTACCTGCACCAAAAATTCCATAATTGACGTTAAAAGGCATTTAATACTAAACCTACCAAGCACAAAACATATAAAAGTGAAACGACTTATAGAAAGGAGAAGATATGATTATAATATGTGCTTAAATAATGCCTAGCCGATAAAAGGCCACCAGCTGTCCTTTTCTGTTATACGTTCGGCGTGGATTAATAATATCTCCTTGACGATACATGTCACTGGCTAGACCAGTGTTTTGGACATATATCGAGTGAACAGTGTATTTTCAAACTTGAATCTCCAGAGAGGCAGCCGAATGAAATTCAGAGCACGTTATCTATCCAAAAAAAAAAGAAAAATCATTGAGGGGGTAGGGGATTATTAAACAATTAAATCGAGCCACGTCGCTTCCGGTTCCGCGGATGGACGTTGGAGCGAAAGGTTGAGCTGGAAGAATTTCTCCTCGTCACGGTTTGAATTTCGAATACCTAACACGTGTTTCGAGTTCCGCATCCGACATTATACCAGCAAGCGGCTGTTAAAATTCTTGGTATAGGTGGTGGGACCGGTAGCGTGTGGGGGTGGGGAGGAGGTGGGGGACCATGCATGCATGCGCCCGCTATTTTGCGTTAACGACCACCGTCGACGTATAACGCTGCCGGTATCGCGGTATTACGTCGCTCCGCTTCCTCCATTTCGAAATCCTGAATGCAAGATGGTCAAAGGGCTCCTGTGCGCGACGCGAGAAGCGCATTCGGCGATGCCGCGTTACCTACGCCTCACTGAAAACCGCTCATCACCGCTGAACAATGAAAACCATCAATCCGTTGCCGAAATGGAGAGGTGAATTTCCACGTCGCGTCCGACCGCCGCGAGATGCACCCCGGCTTGCACCCCTCGGGTTGCACCCTCTGTTGCGTTCCGGTCCGAGTCGAAGAATTTAGTCAAAAAGTTTGTCGAAGATGTTTGTGGAAGTTCTTGGTTGGTTCATTCCGGGGACGCGAATCGTGGAATGTTTTCGGAACATGTTGCTTATAAGTTTTGATGGGAACAGGTAAAGAAAAATTCTGGCAAGTAGTAGAAGAGTGCTGAAAGACGCCTGGGAGTAAGTTTGCAGGGCTTGGGAGAAAAGTGGGACACGCGGGAGCAACATTAGAGGTTTGTTAAAAATTGTAGAGCATGCAAAAGTGGTCTAGAATCGAAAAATTTTGGGAGACACCGCAACAATGCTAGAGTCTGTTTAGAGATTGTAGAATCTATCAGCCGAAAATTTTAGGGTTCACAAGAGTACTATAGAGCTAATACAGAAATTCTAGAGCACCCTAGAAAGTAGTAGAGCCTTGTAATCAATTATAGAGCTCGCAGAAACCGTTATAAAATATTGTGAGACACTCAACAAGAAATGCTAGAGCTCTAGAGTAAGTTTCCGGTTTGGAAAAAATATTTCGGAGCCAATACAGAAATTCTAGAGCACCCTAGAAAATAGTAGAGCCCTGTAATAAATTATAGAGCTTACAGAAACCGGCATAAAATATTGCGAGACACTCAACAAGAAAAGCTCTAGAATAAGTTTCAAGTTTGGAAAAAATATTTCGGAGCCAATCAAAAAATTGTGAAAAATACAGGAGCAATATTAGAGTCTTTGCAAGAATTGAAGTGTTCGAAGGAGTACTCTACAACATAAAAATTTTAGGTCGCGAAAAAAAATAGTTGAGGCTTGTAACAAGTCGTAGGGATCCCAAAAGTACTCTAGAGTCGACAAAAAAATTGTTGGACCCACAAAAGAGAGTGTTAGAGGTCTAGAAAAAGTAGTACAGCTTGATAAAATATTTTGGAGCTAATGTAAAAATGTGGGGACACGTGGGAACAATGTCTGGTAAAAAATTCTGGGCTTCAAAAAATATGTTTAAAAGAAAAAGAGCAATTATTTTTGGATATTTTGCCGTTTTGATAATTTCATTTCAATCGTTCTTCGTAGTTCTAAAGTTACAAGGGAACGTCTGCAGATTCTTCGATCCGTGCCACTGTCCTCCGCCCACGCGCTCGCGAGTGCAGCTGCATCGGTGCATCGGTGCATCGGCGCGTCGTCCGAGTATCGCGAATACTCGCAGGTAACACGACAGTGTTCCGAAGTTCTGAGACGACGTGCTCCCGAAGAACTTTCCCGGGAAGCACTTGAAATTTGCCCCGGAAGATTTTCGGGAAAATTTCGCGTATGCCAAAACTCTCGCCGAGATTCTTCGGGTTTTTCTCCCCTCCTCCTCCTCTTCTTCTTTCTTTTTTATGACTTTCTTTCCTTTCCCTTCGTAGTTGGGAGATCCTTCGCGGATGCGTCACGTGCTCGACGGAACGCCGCAGGCACCACTCGGACTCTGTAATTTACTCGTGGAATCATTGATCGGCAGAAAATTGTTCGAAATTTTTCACGGTACCTGTGTGCGATTTATTTAGGACGTGGAGATCCTGCTGCAGTCAGGATCTCTATTTATATGAAGGTCGTATAGAGGTCAACTCCGGTTTTCGATTAGAACGACATACTTTTCTATGTGCCATCTGATAGGCCGTTTCAAGACGCGTACAGTTACATCAGACTCAAGGTTACTCGAGGTCGTTGAAGGTCAACAGCGATGGAAAATATTTGACTTAATATTTTTACACCCCGTATACTTCTTAGTATTGTGGACTGGTGGAAAATATGGTAACTGGTAAATAAAATGTAACAGTGGCAATTTCTCGAGTGTCAGAAGAATTCAGTGTCTTTTTCTATCGGGTGTAAATAATTTTCTCGGAAAATCGTTTCGATTTTACTGCTGGCTGTAAGTAACATCTTGGAATTTTCGCGAATTTTCTCATCGGATATATAAATAGGCTCCGGTACGTAATACTTAAACCCCCCCCCCCCCTGAACAATGGCACGAACACAGCGAAACGGCAGTTGGGGGATGACGGTGGTGGACGTAAAGCTCAAATAGGGGGATGCACGCACGTATACATACACACACACACACACAGAGAGAAGGACCGGTTCGAAAACACGTTACGGGTCTCCGCGGCCCGGGGTATTTCGGTTCTATTCCTTTCAGTTCTTTCTGCCTTTCATGCAGCCATGTACCCCAAGGCAGTTTAAGCTTGCTATTCCTGTCAAGAAAATATCGGCTGACCGATGTAAAATCGGCTACCGATAAAGTGTCCTCCCGGACGGGTCGTATAACTGCATATTTCTTCGGTGCCGCGTTTCCCTTTCGTTTTGTTTCAAAAGAAAAACATCCGTCCTCGTAGATACCGCTGCGGCGTGCGATCTCCAAATAAGCTCGGTCTCTGCCCCCCTCCTCCCTCTCCCCTTTTCTCTTCACTATGCTTTTCCTATCCCTCATGGGAACCATTTTCTATATAGCTGCTTGGCTTTTGTATTTTTACCTGCCGCGCTCGCCGGATCGCTTGCGAATATCGTCCCGATAGCGTTCTTCCGACTTTCATTCTTTATTGAAATATTCGAATATATCTCCCTCCCTCTTCCAGAACTATGTGTAAAATTCGAACTTCTGTCGGGGTGTAAGCCAGCTAATTTTTGTATTTCTGAAACTGAAAAGACTTGAAAACAGAAACGTCTGCCGCAGTCGATTCCTATGAAGAAAATCTCGCATGAACTATTCAACCATTGAATTCCTCGCCTTGAAACTTGAATTTTTCACATTTTCTCGTCAAGACTTATAGGATTGTATATTAAAAAATTTTTAAATTTCTGGTTTGCCAAACTGAAGTTTATAACCCGCACAGTTTACGAAAGCCATGATTCTCCGCAGCAATTATCCGACAACTCCCAGACCGGTCGAAAGTATAGTGCAGTTTTGATTTTCGCGATGGTCTTCCGGGCCGTATAAATAATCTTTGTCGGGATCCTCGCGTTCTGGATAAGGTATTGCATTAGCAGAAGTGCACTCCCGGTCCTGCGCAAGGCCGTCGTAAATAAAAAGCTCGACTCGATTTCCTATAACGGCGAAATTAGAATGCCGATAAAATTCCGAAACGTTTACGGTTTCGCAATAAACGGGAAACGTTAGCTCCGATTAAATTGGCGGATCTTTCGCTGCCGGTGACCCCGATGGTACACATAAACAACTTATCGAATATCTAATGCGCCGTATCGATTGAATAGAAATGCTTCTTCCGTCGTTGTCGTCGTCGTCGTCGACGAAAACTCTTCTTTCGATAGTGTTGTTGTCGACGAGGCGAGATCAGTTTCGGATCGTTGCACGCCGGGATGCGTGCGGACGCTGGTGATAGTCGTCGTAATTCGCCTACGGTGGGGGAGGAGACCTCGAATTATTTCCCATAAACCTACTTGACTTCCGGTCGTTGCTGGAACTTGGACATACTCTTCGGCCGAGGTGCACTTAGATCGGAAAGTTCGACGAATGAAGAACCGCAGTTAGGAGTTCGGCTGCCAACACAACTACGTACATCGTCGTTAAAAAGCGGCGGAACTTCCACTGGTTTTACAGAATATGCTGTTTGACCCCTCACCTTGTGACTCGCCGGTTCGTAATGTACAGCAAAAATGGTAACCGTGAAAAATTTCTTCCCACTATCACAGGACGTGCCCTTCGAGAGGCTCAGAGATGAGACGATACTAATTCAGTGAAACAGACGGTTTCGTTTTTCATTATTTTTTCGTGAAACTCTTATCAACACGTGGCTGACGTTTTCCTGATTAAAATGAGCCCAAACACGATGCGGTTCCGAGCATGTTTGCTTGTTTAATTCACGGTTTAGTGGAACCTCGATTATCCGAACCGATGATATCCGAATTATGCAAAGAATTGTATGTATTGTTATAACGATTGTTGTACGATTCGGTGAACATATCAGTATAGATTTAGTGGAACACTGAAGGTGGGCAACTAATACTTAGTTAAAAATTTATTTCCTCTAGATGTACCGGTGAGACAATACTAATCCAGAGACAGAACTGTTTTGTTTCGAATGTCGAACTATTTTACGTAACTTCGGTCACCGTATTTGTGACATTTTTCTGATTAAAATGAGTACCAACATGACATCATTCGGAGCTTGTTCGCGTGTGCAATTTGCAGTTCCATTCGGTTCGGATAGTCGAGGTTCTAGTGTATCGTGGATTGAACAAGTAAATATTGATTCAATTGTGTCGTGTTTGGTATCATTTTGTGTGATAAAGGTGTCATTAAAAAATCATTAGGAAAAAAGATTCATTTATAAAAAAGAAACTGCAAGAATTGAAAGCAAAGGGAAATAATTACAGTCTAATTTGTTAGATTTTCGATTCTGCGTTCGGAGGGTAGACGAAAAGTGGCTTTGTGTAGAAGTTGAGAGATGCTTGGGGAGCGGAGCCACGCCGAAATAGACTCAATCTGAAAATATCAATTGAAGTTTGATAGAATCTCGAGAGTTCGCTAAATATTCACGCCGTCTGTCAACCACGTAACAGGCAGATACCGGTCCATCCAAAGTTTCTCAATTTACAGGGTACAGGTCGGCAACTGGCTTCGCCGCGATCAATGAAATTCGCATTAGAACCCCTCGGCCAATTAAATATCGACGTTTGTGTTCTCGCGTGAAATTTCATTCCGATCGAACACCAGCAAAAATCGATACGCGACCGTATGCGCATATACGCGCTATCGCAACCGCCTTTGTGTCGCTTTTGTGCCATTCCTGGTCACCGGACGGAAAAGCAAAATGACTGATAGCTGTTCGCGCCGTGTACCATTCGAACCAGTTAAGAATTCTGCCAACATTTTCCGTGTATCAGAAAAGACAAAAACATTTACAATATAAACTCCAAATACCATCTTCAAAATATCATTTAATAATTATAAAATTGCTCTTCGAATTATCCGATTAGTTGCATATTATTCTGGGGATTATTTCTTTTGTCAAACGGTGTAGCCGGACAAGGTGGTCAAAAGTGCCAATACCAAATTGAATTTGCAATAACCAAATAGTTTATCCAAAGAAGATGCTTTATGTCGATTTTCAACCCTATATGTCGACATGAGGGGGTAGTAATGGGTTGACAAAGAAAATCGAAATTTCAAAATGATTTTATTTTTTAAAATTCGGTTTCGAGGCTAAAAATTCTGAAAAAATTCATAGACGTGCAGTATAATAGCTGAAGTATGCCTGATTTATTTCACAATTTTCAATTGAAGAGATGAAGAGAAATTCCGAAAAAACCTGATTTCCTTCGTCACCCCGTTACTACCCCCCATGTCGACATACAGGGTTGAAAATTGGCTCAAAGTGTTTTCTTGGGATAGGCTATCGAATGGCCTGTCGAAAATTCAATTTGTTTTGGGGGCACTTTTGACCTCCTTATCCGGCGGCTACACTCTTTGCCCCAGGTCTGTAAGAAGCGACTTAGAATCGCTTATCGTCTATGCCGTCTAGCCTAAGTGCCCGTTCCACCGTGAAGACATTAACATTCGTTTGCCGGGCGCGATCATCTCGCCGGTGCCGGAGTATTCGCATGATCCCTTGGCGCCGGAGTGCTTAAAAAGCTATTAAAGAAATCCACTCGGTCGGAGAGTAATTGCTCAGGCAGTGAATTAAATTGAAGGGCCAGAAGGTTCCTAAGTTAGCATCGTATTCGGCCGGATTGTTTTCAAGAGACACGTTTATTCCTCGTGCACGAGGCACATTCAGGCGGGGGGGGGGGGGGGGCGCTCATTAGCGTTTCGCTTTAAAGGTGGGATCGAGACCGTGTGTGTGTGTGTGTACGGCAACCTATTTTCAAGGAGAATGAGCTCGCCGTTTTCCGAGGCAAGAATTAAGTGAACGCAAAGAAGGAATGTGTAGAATAGCCCGAGAATCCTCGATAAGCGCGATGGAGCACGATTGTCCGATGGGTCTTCTCTCCACTCCCGCTCTTTTTCCACACCCTTTTCGCCGCGTTCTAATTAACACTCTAAAAGCGTTAAAAACCGCGCCGATTCTACTCTGACGAACCGACCGAGTCCTCAAGGGTGCCAATCGAAATGAAAGGGAACGCTGCCAGCCAAAGAGAATCATGGCGGCGTTGAGCACTTTTACGCGCGGTTGGGATTGCCGCCGCCACGCTGCTGGAAACGTCGATCGCATCCTTTTCAAAATGGCGCTGTAATTTTTCCTCGAGCCCGAGACGCAAAAGAATCGAACTACTTTAATTCTTAACTCGTTCAGACCCATTCCTATTGTACAGGGTGAGTCCGAATTCGCGACGTCTTGAATTTCTTTGAGATGACGGAAGGTTTGCCAGGTAACCTGCAAAGAATTTCTTTTTAATTGTTATTAACTTTTTCTAGCTGCGCCTGTAGTGACAATTTGAAAGATGCCACTGTTTTTTGAGATTCTTATGTCACACTTTTTTCTGAGACGTCAAAGTGACCTTTAGTACTCTCAAAGTTTTTCCAAGGTCAACTCAAGGTCAGCAATTCGTCCTTCCGTCGGTAACAACGTGGTGTTAAGAAAAGGTGCACTGGGTCATAGGACTATACTTATTAGATTCAGGTATTTCGGTGTTGTATATACAGTGCCTACTCGATATATGTCCAAAACACGGGTCTAGCCAGGGACATGTATCGGCCAGGAGATGTTATGCTTTGACAGCTCTGTAGGCCTCGGTTCATGGCCCCTCACGGGGGGTATACCCCGCGGCAGTGGGGATAGTTCTGGGACTTTTATCCTCTAGGCATTTGCGACATATATAGAATAAACACTGTACTAATAAAAAAATTGAGAAAGTGAAAGTGGCCGTTTGTCGACAACAATTCTAACCTTTGAATAAAGAAGAATAGGATCGTGAAAAAAATTATACTATTAAAAATTGTTATTTTAGCGAGAGAAAATATATTTATTGGAAAATGGTGTTTTCGGAGTTGGTTTTCAAATTTTCGAGACAGTTTTGGACTTCTAAAACATTTTCTGAGAGACTATCCTTTCAAACAGGATGCACTTCCTCCCGTTTCTCGTGTTTGTAGTGTAGTGCAAACTCGATTCAGTCAAGTCGTACCCTTGACTATCCCTTTAATTAACTTTCGCGTGCGGTTCCCGTTGCAAAAGCCGTTTTTGTTTCCCGCCGTAGACCGGGGGAGACCGATGGCGTCTTTTTCTCTTTCGAGGTTGAACGAATTCGATTTTGGAAATTAGAAAACCCACGCTCCACGGAAACTCGTCAATCAAATTGCTGCTTTAGCAGCCGTTCTGGAAATCCTTCATCAGGCACACACAGTCTCTCGGCAAATTCTCATCGGGAAAACTAGTTTCCATTCATATATCACGGAAGGTGCTCCAAATTTTTCCAGAAAAATCCTCTTTACAACCATTTCATTTACTCTTCGCATATAATCCATATTTCTGTCAAGTGATTGCTCGAGCAATTCTTTAGTAACGTCTACTAGTAATTTTATATTTATTTTTATCATATCTTTGTACAAAATAAAAATTGTCGGCATCGATTACGAAGAATAGTAATCGTATAGATATATCTATATCTTCCTTTTCTTCTTCAAGAAATGAGCTGAAGAAAATATATTGTTTGCATTCTCAAATTCTTTTTAATGTTTCTACTGTTTTACAAATTGTACCAAGTCGTTCTTTTTCCGAAACAGATAAAATCCGCTAATAACAATTGTATCGTAAAAATGTCTTAAAGCGTAAATAAAATATTAATCCGATAAATTAAGAATACACTGGAACCTAGCAAATGTTAAAAGAAAAGCATTGCCAGATATTGTTCATGTTAACGTGCAGAAGCATATTTTACTGCTCGGCTCTTAGTTAACATTATTGTTATGGTCGTCCGGGCAGACATCGCGGTTTCTTGTTTCACCATCTTCGACGGGAATCGCCAAATCTTCTGGCCGTTATGTTAGGATTACATGGAAATGCGTTGGCAATTTGCCGATGCGATGTGCGAGCGAATACGCGGTCGCTGCTCTGGAATGTATAAGTATCATAAACCTGCGCGGCACATCCCCCCATTCGTACGTATTAGGGCACTTATCGAAAGCAAAGTGAGCGTAACGAGATATTACCAACTTCCTGAAGGTCGTAGAGATCGCCTTGGCCACATATACAGAGAAATCACTGTATATATTTTTTATTATTTGCTGACAGGTACTTAAGGTTTCAGGAAACATAAGTTATTCACAATCTTTGGGATACTATACCTAAAGAAAATGCAAAAAAAAGAAAACAGAAAATTGATTTATTCAAGAATGAAATACCAAAATAGCTTTCTCTATCGGGAAGCTTACGAATAGGGCTTTTCAATAATTAATTTCACATAAATTGAAATTCATTTTACCTTAATTTTACAGTGGAAAAAATCAAATGGAATAATGTGTTAAGGTGATTTCGGAAATCTGAATAACCAGTCAGCCAACGTCGCAGCACAAGGACGTACTCATCAAGAACACCGGCGGCCATCTTGTCCAAGTCCCATGGCTCGGGATCACCGATGTTTCGGTGATGGCATGTCCCTGGCCAAAATGTCAGCTGCTGTCGTGTGATTCGCGGGGACATGCGCAATTTCGGGAAAGTTTGTTCCTGCGCATCGCGTTACAAATGAAATGATACCTCAAATCGACATGTTTGCTCCTATCGGCGAGGGTGGTGTCTCGGGGGTTGCCGGTAACTTCAGCCGGGGGTCTCGGCATTGTCGATAAAGTTATGGTTTCTGGGCCGGGTAGCGCGCTGTCAATTGAAATGTTCTCCGGATCTTCGAATCTGCGAATTGTACGCGTTATTGCGATTTCGCTTTCATCAGAATCCCATGCTTTATATTTGATTGCGCCGAGGGACGTACGAGAGGAGGATATCCCCGTATTTCCCCGGTGGCCCACCCCCTCCCACCCCCTGGCCTATCTATAACGCTGGCCCCATCGTCCGCTTTTAGAAAATATACCCCCGGCTCCGCCGAATTTCACGAAAGTTATCCCCGCTGGCCGCGTGTTTACAGAGCAAACTTTATACCGCATCATTCCATTTAGTCCCCTGGACACTGATTCCACGGGCTTAGTTGCCCGGAAGTCACCGGAAAGGATTTCCTCCGGTTTCAACTGCTATCCACGCGACCGTTCAGGCGATCAATCGCCTTCTAAACCTAGTTCCCGCGTTTTAGTAGCCTATCGCCTTTCAGAAATTACACTAACGTCGATCGACACACGTGTGCATGAGATTCGTGGACAAATTTACCACCAACCCTTAACAGATCTGGAAACTCAACGAGCGAATATTAATTCAACGAAAGAACTTTTACGTTTTTGAATTATTTTTTAACGGAACTTTTAGCAACACATTCGTGACGTTTTCCTGGTTGAAACGAGCCCAAACACGACGCAATTCGGAGCATATTTGTCCGTGTGATCGACAGTTTAGCGGAGCCTCGATTATCCGAACCGATGATAATTTTCAGTTATTCGATTTTATCAATCGGGGATTTCTTACTCCCCTGCAACTTGTTCACGATGCTCTCGCTTGGATGGTTAAATGTTCCTGAATTTTCTGAACAATTTATGGATTAAACGGTGCAATCGATTTATTTTGATCGATTACGTTAAAACTAGCTTCAGTCGGGCATGATCTGCTTTACCGAAGACATCTGAAGCACGCTCATAATAGCTGTCCGATCCATACCTATTACTTAAGATTTATACCGTGCTGCTAGAGGGGACAGCTAATTATGACTATGAACGTATTTCAGGTGTCTTTCTTCGAAAAAAAAAACAGGTTGCAAGAAAAATACTTCGGTGTTATGTGATCAGGTTCACGGATTTTTAATGCATCGTCGACGGAAAATTCATAGTTTTCCGAAATTTGTGGAGCTTGCCTGAGGAATTTTTCAAAATGTCAATTTCTGGTAACATAATTAAATTATTCCTTCTAACATTGTTATTTTGTGAGAGAAAATTTTTGAGCTTCGTTTCATAATAAATAGGGTTACATTAGAGGCCTGTTAATAGTTTTTTGGTAGGTATAGTGTTGAAATAAAATTCTATAGGGGATCATGCATACAGTATTTAATTAAATTATTTCTATCCCATTGCTTTGGAATGACTTGTGATGATAGTGAGAGTGACTTGTGATGATAGCCTGTGCACGACATGATGCAATTTGACTTCTCAGTCCCTCTTTCATTACGCGAATTACTTTGATAGAGCAGTCTAGACTCTAGATTTCAGATTGCCGATCTGGAATGGATTACCTCTAAACATACACGTATATATCTCAACGTATGCTAGAACGAACAGTTGCTATAACAGGCTTCTCGAACCAATTAGTTCTGAAGTGTCCTGCATAATCGCTTATTATTAACATAAAATTCGAAATCTCATTTTTACAGTGCGCAAAATGGACAGTTATCACGTTTACGTAGCTATTAACCTTCTGGTTTTTGTCCGTTGTCAATGTTAAAAAATCTCTATTTCCGTATCCTCTGTTTTATTCATTGTGTGACCACAATATCGTCAAGCGTAGTATCAAGAGAGGCAAATGGAAATAACAATTTACACAAACCAAATATGTCGAGGGTACATCAATTTTTCCTGAAACAATATTCGGCCACTAAAATAATGGACAGAATAGATTAAAATCAATCAAATATTTTACAGCCACCGTGCGTTTTTATCGTTCAGATAACATATTGTTTTAGAAGCTTTTTCTCAAAAACAAAACGTTTCGAGAGTACACACCATCCGATGATTGAAGGTCTGCCACTATAAGTCACTTTTTGTTCAATCTGACTCTCGCTTAGCCTATACAGTACAGTATAGACACTTATGCAGAGTGGTCGGCCCTGCAGCAATAAACGAGACAATTTATAGCCCCGCTAACAATCCACAACACACCGTCAAACAATTAAACACCGAAGTTGCGTTTCCAATTAACTTTCCCCATTAGCTATGGGGAGGCTAGCAAGCAGTGTCGCCAGGCGATAAAAATATCGAAGCAGACGACCCCAGAACGATCCACCCTCTATTTCGCACAGTACCCTGAAACGCGCGTAGCCTATTAAACCGGAAGACTGCCGATACCGTAGCAAATAAACGCTTTTTCCGCGAAGTTTCCCCCTCCCCCCTTTTCACGAGCCCCCGATGCGATATCTTTGCAATCTAGCGGCACGAAATGATCGTGCCCGTAGGAATATTAATTTTCCACCGTCCTTGTTGGTTCTTCCGCTGATGAAAAACCATAGTATATAATTTAGTACTGATCGTTCAAATTTTTACTAAAATTGTAAGGGGTGAGGGGGTGACACCATGACAATGCAATAGGCCATTCGATAGCTTATCCACAGAAAATGCTACGTGCCAATTTTCAACCCCGTATGTCCACATGGGGGGTAGTAACGGGGTGACAACAAAAATCAGGTTTTTTCGTAATTTCTGTCAACCTCTTCGATTGAAAATTCCCCAAAAAATCAGGCATATTTTAGCTACTAGACTGCACGTCTATGAATTTTTTCAGAATTTTTAGCATCGAAACCGAATCTCAAAAAATAAAAATCTTTTGAAATGTCGATTTTCTTCGTCACACCGTTACTACCCCCCATGTCGACATATAGAGTTGAAAATCGGCACAGAGTAGTTTCTATGGATAACCTATCGAATGGCCTATTGCAAATGCAATTTGTTTTGGAGGCATTTTTGTCCTCCTTGTCCGGTTACACTGTTTATGTACTATACCAAAGGATCACCCTAATGGCCGGTGTAGGCGAATGACCTGACGCGATTTCTGAGATAAGGGTCCGAGGAGAGATCGATGTCGAGAAACCGAAAGAAACGGGTCGTTGGTGGACGGCATAAACGTAACCATAATCATAAAGTTGCGCGCGTGTCGGCGTCGGCACGTATAGAATGCGTATTAGCGGCATATCTGGAATAATCGATGAGTCGGCATTCCGTATTTAAAGGCATTTCGCGTATTATAAGGAGAGCCTCTATGCATTCCCTCCCTTTCAGGCTCCGCTAGGGCAATCTATTGATAGCAACGGGCCTGTCTGCCCGTCCTCATTTCTCTCCTTAAGCCGCTGCCGCGTACAACCGAGCATCCTAATCGCTTTATCGTTCCTGTGGAATATAATCGGTTGGCCGAGAGAAGAGGACCTCGCTTCGTAAGAGAGGAGGGTGCTTCTTACTATCCCCCCCCCCCCCCCCCCCGCCCCCCCCCGTAGAAGCATCGAAGAATCGGCGCCGGAAGAACCCAGCAGCCAGCGATCCTGTTACCCTCCTAGGTATACGAGTGGAATGCAAGGTATTCCCGGTATTTCCGCGTCAGGAAAGGTGCAGCGGTCTCTTCGGTTTCATATCGACCGCTGGATACCTGCTCCCGGTGCTCCAGCTGATGCTGATGCTGCTCCCTTGATGCACTTACACACTCGTCGCCACGCTCGGCTGGAATCGGAAAAACCCGGGACTGAATTCAAATTTTCAACTGCTTCCGACATGTAGGAAATTTTGGTTACAGATTCGGAAGTGTACCTATTATGTAGCTGGAGGACACACGAAGGTCGACTGAAAGAAAAATATTTTTCATCGCAGTCGACCTTCAACGAGCTTGAATGACATTGAGTCATAGATCAACACTGTACGTAGAACGTTATATTCTAGTAGGTGTAAAGGACATATGAAGGTCATCTTCGTGTACATAGAAAAGTATACCATTCCATTCGAAAACACGGAATTGACCTTCGTATGTCCTCTACGCGTCCAAGTAAGAGAAAACTATTGACACGAGAGATTATGATACCAAACAAACAAGTTTTGCCTTACCGAAAACTTTTGCAAATTTTTATATAGAGCACGGAGGAATATATTTTTCTTCTCGCTTTAGTCGTTTTAATTGAAGAGAATTATTCCGAAAAGAATAAAATTCTATGTTTAATTGTTGAATTGTATCCTTTGACTTTATATTTTTGGGAATAGCATGGCATCGTGGAGTATATGAATAACAGTAACCGTACGAAGGAACACACACAATCCAGCGATAAGATTCGCACTGCTCTCCAGCTTTATAACAGCAGTTCTCGCGTTTGTTGTTGCTCGACATTTGCGCGGTTAGTACGCGGCAACAAATAATTTACGGCGGTTATCTTTCTGAGTAATGTGTTGGCTCAAAAGTGATATAACTTAACGTCCCGCGCCGCGGAACTTCTGTTCCCGTGTATCTTTATGTTTCTTACTTTTGTTCGCGCCGCATGAACTCTATTACTTATTCACTGATTACTTTGGCGCCGTGGTTCTCATTTTATCACAATCGCCGTAGCAACGCGCAGCACTACTCCATTTTGGTCTGCAACTTTTCGTTCAGGAATTAATCGTGGCCGGCGAACTTTTTGAAAAGTTCCCGCGGAATTCGGTTACGTCATTCAGCGAATTGTTTAGACTGCATTATCCGAATTTTTTGCTACGCCCGGCGCGAACATTTCGAACCTGACAGATGAACATTTTTATTTGCATATTATTATACGACATTATACTATACTGCACTATACTCTCTATCATGTCATATTATATTATAGTATACTGTACTGTACTGTATTATATCATACTATATTATACTATATTGTTATATTGTGGTGTATTATACTACACTATGGTATATTATTCTATACTATATCATATTATACTTTACTATACTATACTATATTGTACTATATTATACTACGGTATATTATACTATACTATATCATAAAATACTATACTATATCATACTATACTATATTATACCATACTATGTTATACTATATTATTACATTATGGTGTAGTATACTATACTATATCATATTATACTGTACTATACTATACTATATTATGTTATGGTACATTATACCATACTATATTATACTATACTATATTGTACTATATTCTTATACTACTAATACTGTCAATGGAATTGCAAAGCAGTAGCTCCATGAAACTTCAATGAATGTTAAATAAATATGATACTCGAGCAAGTTTTATATTTTGCATTTACGATAGAGGAGCGAGAGGTTAATCTTTGCACAAAATATTAAAATTTATGGTATCTTTCGTTCGCTGAAAAGAAACTAGAAACTAGTGATATCATTAAAGCTCGATATATGTTAAATAAATGCGATACTCGAGCAATTTCCTTAAATCGGTTTTTGAAAAAGGAAGCTTTGCGCACAGCCCCGTGCTTTTTATTCATCGATGGTACGAGGGATACCGTACTGCCTAAGGTAGTGGTTTCGCTAGACAATATAATACAATTTGGCGGGATAACAGGTACAACGGAGAATGTAGGTCCCAGCCAATAATCTGCCTCCCTCAAGTTTCGATTTTGATGCAAATCGCGGGATTGAGGGGTGGGGGTGGAGGCGGACGTCGAATAGAAAACAAAATCGTACATTGCCATTACCAAACTTTCGTGACTTCTCCCTCGGCAGTCGGTCTCGCAGAAGAAATCGATTTCGATGTGCTTCGAGAGTCCGACGGCCCGGGCGAAATCGTTTTTATTAGAATTTTTCAATCTCGTCACTCCCGCGCGGCGCTGTCTCTTCTTCATTTCACAAAGCCTTACGGGGAAACGTGGCGGTGATGTGAATGCCGAGCGTGGGGAGGACTTATTTGTTGAAACGGGAAAAAAGATGGTGGAAAAGGGACCGTGGTGAAAATAGAAAAGGGTTCGCGAATTTTTGCTTATGTTTAATCAGTCGTTCCCTTTTCCTCGGCTCGGCTCGTAATCCTTTGTTCGCTGTGCGACGAACATTAATTGCACTTTTAAAAAGCGAAGTATTTCATTTAAAATGTACTTCAAAAGACACGGTCCCTTCGTTAATGCTGGTCGCAAATAATTCTATTTTGATATTTTAAATATTTTTAATTGTTGTACAGTGTTTACTCTAAACGCCTAGCCGATAAAAGTCCCAGAACTATCTCCTGGACGATCTATGTCGTTGGCTAGACCCGTGTTGTGGACATATATCGAACAGGTACTGTATTTCGGTGAAACAAAATCGTAAGACCAATATACTTGGACTCTTTTTCGTTGCGTTTTCGCCGCTTTTCGGAAATCCAGTTTCCTTTTTATCTCTATCGCCTATCCATTTGTGATAACGTTTAATAGATTTAATTGCGACGCACGCCAATTACCTCGGGATTGTGTTTGCCGAGATTTCGAAGGGAATCAGTTCTCCTCTTACAGGATTTCAATAACGACCTAACAATCCGCATTAATGTAAAGAGATGCGATGTCGGGCGTACCTTTCATTATGTATTCTATTTTCACAGAACTTCATCTTACTGCATAATAAACGCGGTTCTCTGCTTCCCCTTGGCGAGAGACGCGGACTTTTTTCCCTTCTATCGCCATCGCCGCTCCCGACCCCCGTCTCCCTTGGAAAAAAAGAGGTGTACACAGGACCCTTTTGCGTGGGTGACCTTCGCTAAAAATGAAGCCCTTAATCAGCCTCGCGATGAGGGTCGAATAACTTCGTCGTCTAGCAAATAACACTCTGCAACACATAGCGCAGCGTCTAATTTACGCGCCCCTGCTAACAGTTTTTAGTCGTAGATACACTTTAAACGGTTTTTTTTTTTAACAGATCTTAGTATATCCCATTTGCTATTTTATGGAAAAGTCGGTTTAAAAGTGCAAATTTTTAACTTCTTTATTTTTTAAAATTCAGTTTCGAAGCTAAAAATTCTGGAAAAATTCACAGATGTGCAGTCTAATACCTGAAATATGCCTGATTTTTTTCGGAATTTTCTATTGAAGAGGATAGGAGAAATTAGGGGAAAACCTGATTTTCTTTGTCACCCCATTACTACCCCCCATGTCGACCTGCAGGGTTGAAAATTGGCAGAGAGTATTTCCTTTGAATAAGCTATCGAATGGTCTACTGCAAATTTAATTTCTGTTGGGGGCACTTTTGACTACCTCATCCGGACCAATACATCTCCTACAATTTTCCAAATAAATTCGTGCGAGGCATCATTTTAGTTTTACCGACTGAGCCAAGTGAGAACAGAAACGGTGTAAAACGTCGGCGTGTGCAACAAAATTTCATTTCTGTTATCTACCGAATAAAAATGAACAAATTAATCGTCCTATCGTATCGTTCCCGAGTGTATCTCATCGGAAACCGGAAATCGTCGTCCTTCGTTCCGGAAAACTGTTCCTCGCAGAAAACTTTGTGACAACGGCGCGGATCTTGAATAAAACAGAGAGACCGAAGGTTCGCGCGCGTTCTGCCGTCGAGATAACAAGAAGTTTTCGGTAAATAATTCGGCGCTCATCAATCGGCGCCTCGGCCGCCCGGAATCGTACAACATTTTCTGTAATGCGGCCCGTATTTATTTACGCCGGTGTATCGATCACGCGCGGTTTACCAAACTTTAACGATCCTCCTGTACCCCCCCCCCCCCCCCCCCCCCCCCCCCCGGGCGCTTGCGAAAGCGACATGCACACAGCTTTAGGTTCCGACGGCGTATTTGCATGTTTGTGGCGCGATTGAAACTCGAGTTGCGCCGACGAACTTTTCTATACGTATAAATACCCCGTTACCCCTTCCACGGGCTAACGGGTTCTTCGTGATCACAGAAGCTCTCTATTAATTACGAGCGGCACTCGCGGAACTGATAACCATCTCCACGAATCCTTTCAGTAGCCGCCCTTCATTAATATTTCTCCTGCTTCGCTTCTTATAAGAAGCACCGTCCTCTCCCCCCTCCCTTTCCCTCTATCGCTCTCTTTACCGGGTGTCCCGAAAATATGGCGTCCACGAAGCTCCGTAATCTCGATGCAGATCCAGATCTCTTCCAACATTCTGGAAATTGACCCTTCATTTTCGAGATCTCTCTTGAGGTGCCCTTTTTCACAAAGAGTTCCCAAAATTATGGCACCCTGGCAGAGTCAGATTAGAAAGAGTTACCCCCTCTCTGCCAATACCGGATCGGTCACGTGACCGAGCGTGGGGGAATAGCGTCGTGGAAGGGGAAGGTAGGAGTGCATAGTGGAAACACATAATCATATAAACGTGTGGGGATATAGTATGTATACAGAATCGGACCAATACACTTCAGAGAATATTTTTGAAACGACCCTTCTTAACGCACCCTTTAGCTTTGTAAAAATTCGGCCCAACAGTTTGAGTGTTTCGTTACAAGGATTATTCGGTAAAGTGGAAATAATTTTTTTTAAAAATTACGATTTTTTATATTTCACTCGTATTAGATTTAGAAGAATATTCGTGGTGGAAGTCCTGCGAAAAAAATAGTGGGAAAAGGAACGATTAGATTGCGATCTTCGGTAAAATTCGAAGGTTCGATCACACGGAACGGTCCGGGCATTTGAATTCGTGGGGCCGGCGCGGCGCAGCGGTGCCCGGGAAATGGCCGGTTTCCATTGTCACGAACCGGGAACGATTACCTACCTGGCCGGGCGGACTGGATCGATTCGAAAAGATGAAACTCGTGCACGTTAGCCGGCCCCGAGATAAGAGAATCAGAGCCACGTGGGGATAGAACGAGCGAAGGCGGCAAGAAGCGGGTGAGTGCCTATTACGCTGAAACGAGAATCCTCAAACGTGCTCGGTGCGCAACGAGCATAACACCGGGGGTTCCTGAGAATTTTGCGAATTCTCTGGACCACGGGATTTCAACGGTTTTCAGGGCTCCGCGACGCGTCGTTTCGCAAAGCTGCGAGGGACAGAGTCGAGGACCGGAAACATTCCTTGATCGTTGCCGAACACGGTCGACATGCACAGTTCACGCACACGATAATAAGCTTTTAGCGGATGCCGGTGATCGCTCACGGACAGACGGAAGAAAAGTTATCGTAATTACCGGCCCGTGTGTGTCTGAGCGCAGTTTAATGAAAAGCAATATCGCGGAAATTCGATAGAGTATAAGCCAAAAGATGAAGAGGCTGGGAGGCTGAGGCAGATATACACCGGGTGTCCAGGAACGAAATCATTCTAACAGTCAATTTTATGCCATCTGGCTCTTCGAATTTATCTGGGAGTTTTACAAGTAATAGGGAGACAAATAAAATCGGTTTGATAATAAAAAATAATGTACCATAGTTTTTTTTTTTTAAGAGAACGGTCGAGTTTTGACCTATGGTTGCCCTTCGCACTTTTTATCCCTGTGGCGGGTAGAATACGATGCAATGATAAAACAATTGGTGACCTTTTGACCTTGAAATTCAAAGTCAAGGTTAACCTTACCAAAAAAGAAATTAATATTATGGTACCTTTCTTACCATCGATTTCCAGCAAGTTGAGGGTGCACTACGAATGTCCGCGACGTATAATTTGTTTACATCCTGTACCTGCTATTGGAGAACATGTAATAAATCGTAGGGGTTAAATAGGAGTCTCGATGTATGTAGCCGAATGAAATCGATTTTTTTCTTTTTCGAGCCAGTCACCGTAGGCGTCTCCCTCTCGAAACAGTCTCGTATTCGCGCGTTCGTCTATCGAGTCGCTTAAAGATGGTTTTGGTAGGCAACTGGCCATAAGGTTTCCGGTACCGAGGGGTTGCGCCAGCTGCGTCGTGAAATATTTAGAAGCGCAACACGAAATTCGAAGCTGAACGACACCGTCCGCGCCAAGAACACCCTCTCTCTCTCTCTCTCCCTCTCCCTCTCCCTCTCCCTCCCTCCCTCCCACGCCTATCCCAGGCTAGAGACACAGCTCCGTATCGCAATTATTTATTTACGTCACGCTCGTAGAAACACGGCCGCCCTGTACTTGCAACTTTCTACAGCGCAAACAACGAGAGGAAGCGCCGCGGAAATAAGAACGAAGAAAGTAGGCGAAATGAATAGGGAATGAGGAAAGGGACAACTGTGAGCTCGCAGACGAACAAACGAATGAAACAAGCCGTACAACCCCCCCCCCCCCCCGTTTATGTTGCTTGCGCGTCTGTCACAATTTTTTATTATTAAACAATCTCGGAAATACGAGCCGCTCGACACCCGTCCGAATGCCCCTCGAGATGATGCACGTAGGTGTTGGAATTTCATGCATTTAGAACTTTTGAAATTCGTAGAATTTTTCGGAGACTACTCGATATATGTCCCAAATTTCTAGCCTATAATTGTCACAGAACTATTCCTACTATCGCGGGTCATATCCCGTGAGGGCTATGTCCGTTTAGCAGTGGATCAAAGAATAGTGTCTTCTATCCGATAATTGTCACTGACTAGACCCGGGTTTTGGACAATTATCGAGTAGACAGTGTACTTCCCTGTTACGGAGGAGTAAGATTGAATCAGTGGAACTGTTTGTTCGGAAAATGATTAGTTCTAAAATTATGATTTATTTTAAAATTATTATTTAAATTGTCTTCTCGTTGCTATGGAGAAATTTTTTGGTAGACCGGGCAGAGCGTGTTCCGCAAGCAACAAGAGCGCCGTGTTTTATGAGGATAGACTTTGTAAATGCCGCCGTGTGAAAAAGTTGTAACAAAAGTTCGGGCTAACAAAAGACTGGTGTTTTTTCGTTCGACGAAACGCAGAAACAGATTGGCGATATTTACCTAATCTGTTTGCTCGGACCGCGTTTACCCATTCAGGTCGCTGTAAACCGTGTTTACTAACCCCATCGATCACTAACTTTAAACAAAAAGTTTACCGGGCAAAAATCAATACCGGTCGGGAATTAGTGCAAAAAATTCGTTAATGCAGTCAACGCGGTGAAAACGAATCGAAGAAGAAATTCGTGATGTTGTTATTATCATTTATTTATTCTTTTAAACCATATAAGGAAATTCTTGAAATTAAAGATTTTTAAAAGTATCGAAATTATTAATTAACTTCGCACCGATGAGTCATATTTAATATAATTTTTCAATTGCTCTGCTAAACAGTAATTTGCATGGATACTACTAAAGGAGATAGACTTTCTTGAAATTTTTCATTTTATAACAATTCATATTTTGTACATTTTATAACATTTTATAACAATGTGTGCTGAACAACGAGAAAGTTTTGATTAGCAATTAGGTCGAACGAAGACAATGTATTTTTATTAACGCAGTTCAAAAACACGGCTTAAAAGTGTTATAATTTGTATTATAAATTTTCAATGAAAATGTGTATTTACAATTTCGATGAACCGCGAAAGAGATTATGAAAGCGTTAACGATATTGATTATTAATATTCAATGAAAATATTCGTATATTTTAATAAATAACGATGCTTACAAAATAACCACAACTTTGTATCGTACAGATACTCCTTATAAAATTCATTTATTATTGTAATATTACATACAACTCGGAAAAAAATGTTCATTCCGAATTTTAAAAATGCAAGAATTATGCAGAAAATTTTAGAAATAATAATATTAATATGTAGGATATATTTTACATATACATTGAAATGCTGAAAAGGTTTTTTCAAAGTTTTAAATAGCTAATTAAACTTCCCAAAGCTTCGAATAGAAGAGATTACATTTTTTTAAAATACATATACTCAGTCTCGAAAGTCTACACACTCCAATCAAACTTTAAATATTAAAGAGAAGACAAAGGATTTCGAACGTTTCATGCATGTCGATTACTCTGCCAGCTAAAAACATGAATAATTTAAAAATACAAAATTATACAGAGCAGACGTATCAATATTTGAAAAATTAATTCTGATTTAATTTATGTTTCTTACTTTTTCTTCATACTTCCTTCCAATTTGATGATGAAGACAATGAACCAGACTAATATTAAATTTACTAGAGACACTAACCAATACAGTAACAATACTGTCTTTGATACACAAACTTTGTTTAAAGCATTCAATAAATAAATATTATCCTCCCAACAGAAAACAAATCCTTGACAAATTGAAATAAAATTGCAATTAATAAAATCTCGAAACTTAAATTCACGAAATTCTTAAAATTGAGAAAAATCGAGAAAATCTCAAAATTGAAATTTATAAAATTAATAAAATCGAAATAAAAAAGGGAATGAATGAAATCTCAAAGAGGAAATTAATAAAGTTAATAAAATTGAAATAGAAATGATAAAATCTGTAAAATAGGGCTAAATTGTTTTCGAGAATGAAGTTTTATTAGCGGAGAAATTGTCGTCGCATTTAGGGGAGTTTGCAGGTTCGGGCGAAGAGGAACGACACGTGGGCGGAGGTTTTTAAACAATTCGAAATCAAACGAACAGCGTAGCCCTTTGGTTGAACAATTTGCCGAGCAGTATCGTACGTCGTAATCGAGCCGAATGGGTAGCAGCATTACTGGCGACCGTTCGGAATTGCTGCGACAACGTTCCGTGGTTGCGTGGCAATTCCGGCCCGGTGGAAAGTTCAGTCAGCAGTACGAACTCGTTTTGACAATCCAACTCCGGGAAGATAAAACCTCGCCCCGTGTGTTTCGATCGTGATCGGTTTCGACCCGAAATGCCGCGCATTGCTCGTCGCTCGTGACTACCACGATTGCCCTAACTTCCGATCCTGCTACGCTAATGGCGCGAAAATTTCATTTCCCTAGAGCCCGAAATACTCCTCCTGTTCCGCTCGCACAAATTACTTTCAAAAATCCAGATCAACCACAATTTGGACTCCACGCTAATTCATCTTCCTGATGTTTCAAAACACAACGGATGCGCTCATTATTTTTTCAAAAATTCTCTGCAGTTTAAAAATACTTTTACTCATCACTTTTTGAACATTTCATATTCTAATGAGTACACGTGACATATGTCCATGTGACATTTAAAGTGCAGTCGGCCTGATATGCGAAACAAGTGCAAAAATAATTTTCCGTACGAAAAATAATATAATTTTCTCTTTAATAATTTTAACACGCTGAAAATGGTATATCGTTGTTCCTCAATTATTTATTTTTGTCTCTCGTGTGAAATTGCAGCAGCCCAATTTCGTTATAAATATATAAAATCTATAGTCTAATGTATATCTCTGTACACAAAATATTCTATTTTATATTTTTCATCTGTCGTGGCTGAATTAGTGGCATGACGATTTCTTTGCGTTCCGCGCGTTACACGGTAATTAGTATATCTTCGACGAGAGTCGGCCGGTGCTAATATTTCTCCAAGGTGTGATACTTCTCGAAGCATTTGCCGACGTGCAAAGCAACTCCGCAGGTCGAACACATGAACACCGTCGAGCTACGTTTTTTCGCAGCGGTGCACACTCTGCACGGCCTCCGAGGATTTTCGATTTTCCCGCTGCCAATGATTTTCGTAATTGTGTGCTCCCTCATGTCCAACGACAGCCTCGACGGAGGGTCGTATTTCGGGGCTCGTTTGTTCGGCACCGACGTACCTGGTCGTTAAATCATTCGGTCAATAAATCACACGCAAAAAAAGAAAGAAATTCAATACAATGTTTACTCTATATATGTCACAAATGCCTAGTCGATAAAAGTCACAGAACTATTCCCACTTCGGCGGGGTACACTCTCTGAGTAGCCATGATCCTAGGCCTCTAGAGCTTCGCTGTCACAATATCTCCTTGGCGATATATGTCCTAGTGTTTTGGACATATATCGAGTAAACACT
Source organism: Halictus quadricinctus (assembly GCA_028454245.1). NCBI lineage: Eukaryota > Metazoa > Arthropoda > Insecta > Hymenoptera > Halictidae > Halictus > Halictus quadricinctus. The sequence continues at coordinate 3,617,103 of CM052124.1, forward strand.
GTACTCGGACAAATAATTTACTGTAAGAAAAGTTTCTGAATCTTTTGGGATAGCAAAAATTGGTTGCCTAAAAGACCGAGAACTCTTCCCACAATGCACCAGTGAAACCATACTCGGTTGCTGATCGCCGGCCGCCATGTTGCCCGGAACTTCCTCGTCGGTGATCCAGTCACGAGCGACGGAGAGCAAGAACTTCTTGAAGTGAATATCAGTTTTGTTGGTCTGCGTGTGAACGACGAACGCGTTGAACAAGGCACAATTGATCAGATACAGGACAACCTTCTTCTGCCACCTCTTCGACCTCCTCAGGATCGAGAAGCACGAGTACTGGTCCGCTCTGTTCGCGCCCTTCAACAATTTATTAAACTCCACCACGCAAGTGGGTTTCCTAATCTCCTCGTTACTCCTCTTGCACGATTTCCCGGTGCTAATTAGCTCGGCCGAATGGATGGTCGAAATGATATAAACAGTTTTGTGCTTAGGCTTCCAGGCTTGGATCAGCACATCGCCCTTCCTCCTGAAACGGCTCTCGTACTTCTGCAAATTAAAATGCTTCAGACAATCCGGGATGCAATCGTTTCTGTTCACAATCCCGCAGACTCTCGTCCCTCGTTCCAACAATTTCTCGATGGTCCTTATATTCTCGTAATAATTATCCACGTACACATGATGCCAGAGGTTCAAACACGGCGCCAGGATGTTCAGGATGCTCTCGTTCAGCTTCTGATCCTCGTAGTACACCTTCAAGTTGCAAATGTACCCGGTCAGAGCCTCGGAAACGGTGCGCACCAAAATCCGATGCTTCTCGCTCCTCGTCGAGCTGTGCGAACCTAATGGCAGCTTCCCCCTCCAGGGGATCACACCCTCGCTCAGAAGAAGGTCCCTGGCAGGCTTGTAGACCCTGCGGAACCTCTGGACGAAGTACTCGAAAACGCTCGCCACGGTGACCGAGTCGTTCTCCTGTTTCATCTCGTCGAAGCTCCAACCCTGCCAGATCTGACGGAACCTGTTCCTGGTCATGGTCTGCGAGAATATTGGGGTGGCGATTAGGGGATCCGCGGACCAGTAGTCGTTGCGATCGTCCTTCTCCACCTGGCCCATGATGACGATCAGGGCCAGGAACTTCTTCATCTCGGTGACGGTAACGTCGGTCCAGGTGGCGGTCTTCGAGGTCGTTGGGTTGCAGCAGGTCTGCCGGAAGTGGCTGTTGGTCTCGTCGACGAACGACTGAATCAAATCGTCGCCGATGAACAACTGCACCGTCTGCTTGATGGTCCCGATGTCCTCCGCGACCTTGGGACCGGGTTGCCCTCGAAAAGAGTGCACTTCCGGTGGCGCGTCTGTCTCCAGCCAATCGGAGACGTTGTGGCCATCGTTGTCCTCGTCGGAGTCGCTGTAGATCGGCAACCGGTACTTCGCGAAGTGTCGCGAAGTTATGTCGCTATCGCTCCCCGATGAGCTGTCCTCCTCGCTGCTCGCTAGGAGATAGAAGTTATCGGACGCGCCAGACATTGCGTACGTATTCGCGGGCCGCGCACCATCGAACAACGGTCGCGGATTTATGAGAAATGATGAGCTTCGCCGGCGCGGCAGTTCCGGGCGACGACGGTCGTGAACAGGCGATTGCAAAGGCGAAAGCACGGCACTGGGATCAAGAGATTGATTGGATTTAGCCGGGGCTCCTGGACTCGATACTGTGTACCGACGAACACGTGGCAGCGGCGTGCAAAGACTGCCAGCCTGAACTCACGCGGACGTGAGACCAGCCAACTATGTAATGGCCGACGCTGGATAACCTAACCTCGGAGCGGCAGGGACGGAGTCGCAACAACGGGGCCCCCTCCTCTTACAGCACGCCGAGGAATTTTTGTAATCGTTGTTTTCTGGGGAAATCGAAGTAGCCAATTTAGACAATTTAGACGAGTTAGAAGATTTATTGCAAGGTTGATAGAGTGGAATTTTTGTACCTTTATTCCCGTTTTTATGGATTGCCGAGAAATTTATTTTGCTAATCAGGAAATTTATTATCGTGGAAATAGGATGGAATTTCTATGCAAATTTAGAATTCCCTCTGCGCGAGGATTGTTTTATGTTTATTGGGAAGAAGAATTTGTTATTGTAAAAATGGGATAGAATTTTTATGGATATTCCCAGTTTTAAAGATTGTTTTATATATTGGGAAGAGGAGGAGTAAATATTTCAGTTTATTTGTAACTTACTTCAGTTAGACCACTTATTTTATATTTGTAGTGTGGAATGGAGCTTAATTTGCCATTTAGAAAATTCTTCGTGGTATAAATAATACTAATTCTAGCCGATGCCAATTTTTATTATCGTCTTAGCTGAAGAATTCTTTATAAAATTACGTTATATTAGAATTTTCACGTTTGTGGATGATTTTATAAAATTTTGAACGGAAGAGAATGTTATTCTGCAAACTAGAAAATTACTTGTGGTAAAAATGGAGTAGAATCTTGATGCAAACTCTCATTTTTGTAGATTATTTTATACACAAGTACTAGAACGAAGGAGAAATTTATTTCGTGAACTAGAAAATTTCTTATCTTAAAAATACTGTAACATTTTTATGCAAATTTCCGCTCGCGTAGATTATTTTTTAAAAAATGGAGATACGTGAAAAATTAATTTTGCTAACTAAAAAATTCCTTATTGCGCGGACACAGTAGAATCTTTATGCGGATTTCTTCTTTCATAAATTATTTTATTAAATTTAGAGTGCGGAGGCGATTTATTCCGTCGACTAGGAAATTTCTTATAATACAAAGGATTTCTTATAGTAGTGGTAGGACCTTCATGCAAATTCCTGCTGCCATAAGTTATTTCGTAAAAAGACTTAAGTAAAGGAGACATTTATTTCGTCAACTGAAAAATTTCTTACAGTAAAAGTGGAATAGAATCTCCACCATTTTATTAAAATTAAAGTAAGGAGGGACATTAATTTTGCCATTTCGAAAATTTCTTCTGCTGAAAATAGTGAATTTTCTTTCCTTCTATTTTGAAAGATTTTGTAGACTATTTATTTTATTTTCATTTTTTTATTTCCACTATACTTCTAATTTAACTTTAAACTAAATAATACACTAATCTTCCGTAGTTTTTAGTTTGAGTACAAAAGTCAGTGCACAAAGTATTCGCAGTACAGTTATTAAAATAATTTTGAAAAGCCCACAAAGCTGAACGCATCGCAATAAAATATTAAATTGTCCCGTGTTTAAAAAATTATTTCCGCGCGAAACAGTATTCTAATTTACATTCATTTTTAATTTACCCACACGGTATGCAGGAAACTAGAAACGATGAGGTGTGTGTAAAGCTCGTAAAAAGTTAAAAAAAAAACGGTCGGAAATATAAAAGCGAATACAATGCGCTGAAATATTAAATTGTCCTCTGTTTAAAAAATGACTGTTGCGTGGAACATAATTCTAATTTAAGTTCATTTTTGTGCCACTTGTCTGCAGCAATGTAGAAAACTGAAAACCATATGTGGCATGTAAAGCTCGTAAACGATTTTCAAAATGGTGAAATATAAAGTTCAACATTTATTAAAATTATTTTATTACCTGAAACGGAGTTCGTATTGGATTCCGAGTTTTTAATTAGGAAATTAGAAGTTCGGAAATCAAATCGTTTGCAAATATTTCGACTAAATTGCAAATGGTTCCAAACAATCGATGAATGGGGTAGGATGGTGGAGCTCGAACGGGGGGGAAAAAAATTGTTGGATAGTGGATGGCTAACTAAACAACTGAGACCACCACGCCTGGTCCCGATATTACGTTACTCTAATTCACTTAAATGCTCTATTGAGCCGAATATTCTGCGCAGTATGGCGGCTGACAAACCGGGTCATTTATTCCGCAGACCGCGATGGCTCATTCCACGCCATCCCATGGTTCAGTTACTCTGCGACCAATTCCGAAACCTCTGTGCCGTGTTGCTACACGCGCTACATGCTGATGGCGAATGACGATTCGTAATGAAGATCCGTGTAAAGACATAAACTGGAAATTCACGTGAAACAAAAAAAAAACGGTGATAAAATCGGCAGAAACGACTCGCCGCGCCGGACATTGCGAAATTACGTAATCTGATTAAATTCCCCCGGTTCTATTAAATTGTAAAATTGCTGCTAAGTATCCTTCGATTGGTCTGCGCTCCCGGGATTACATTGTAATACGCCCGGTGCTCGATCAATTACCCGATCGGTGCGCGAAAAGTGTTCGCTTGTAATGCCACGCTCGCTCGGCCGCCATGCTTGCAATTTTGCACTGTTTCAAAACGTCATACTGTTGCTCGTAATTTTTTTTAATATTTCACCATACGACTCCGATTGTTTTTTTTTTTTTGAGAAGTTGGGATATCAGTTTACCACGGGAAACCGAAATTTAGAAACGATTGCAAAATTGGTTACGCAATTTTTCATTTGAACATTGAATTTGATTTTTCATTTGAAAATCGAATTTAGTGGAATTGAAGTGATAATACTGGAAGTTGTCTCTTACAACTTGTATATTGAAATATTTGAGAAATGTATTTTTCAAATAAATATTAGAAAAAAATAAAAAAGAAATACTCATGTGTGTAATTTTGTTGCGTTTGCGTCATTTGTTTCGGAACGAAGGTGACCCAGAATTTTGTAAATGGAACGTTATATATTTTTGTATATTATATTTTGAAGAGACATTTTAGAGACGCAAGCGCGCAGTTTTAAAAATCTGAGAAATGAAAAGGTATGTTAAATGAGGATCCACAGCAGTTAGGAGATAGTGTGTTCGCATCGTGCAGTGATTGCAACGCTTGAATATTGTTCCATTCAGCGTTTTGTGATACAGTTTTGCTATTGAAACGGAATGCGAACGACACAGCCGGCAGCTTTCACGTCGCTTACGTTCGTTCCTTTATCCCCAATCTCGTGTACTATAAAATCTCTCCCGGTCTCGATCACAAAAAGACGTTGTGCAAAACATCCGTGTACAATAAATCATGTTAGCTCTCTTTCCCTCCCCTGTAACAATAGCTCCGCTGACTCGGCTATAGTGACTCTCGAGTCATTCGATGCTCGTTTCACGTGTATGGACAATGAAGGCACAACTTCCCTTCCGTGTGCGCCCAGTAACATGAACGTAAGGGGAGAGATCCCTTCTCGTGAACATAATGAAAAATTTCTTTCGAGAAAGAAAATATTGATCCGTCCGTTCTACTGAAATAATTGC
>CM052124.1:3622836-3679787 GCA_028454245.1 Halictus quadricinctus
GATATTCAACAATTTTTTTAATATATGAAATTATGTTTGTTCGAAAAATCAATATATACGTCTTGTTACGTGATTTTTAAATAGTATTTTGCAAAAAATTTGGGTTCGTTATCTTGAACCGGAAGGCCGTGGCAGCCATTTTTCCAAAACCGTTTCCACGAAACACTGTTTGCAGTGCCTATTGTAAAACATAATGCGCCGCAGGATATTTGCACCGATAAATATTTACACTAAAAGAATTTACTTAAGAATTTACAACTACTGCGCACGGGTTCTGTATACAAACGAACATAAGGTCGCCTATAATGATTTTTATCGGCCAAAAGGCGAGCTGGTAATAAAACATTGAAAAAGTAACCAACAAAAGAAATATGAAACGAACAAATCCGGCGGGATAAACAATCGATTAATTAATAGCGGCGCATCGGAAGCAATGGGTTCAAGTTTAAATTGAAGTCGAACGAAATTACTAATTCCCCGTCGGAATGGCAACGGAGTTCAAATGGGAAAAGTTTTATTAACTTACGAATGTTTTCTAGAAATCGTAAATTTCCCCGACCGGTCACTGTCAATGAGCCACGGTGAACATCGGAGCAGGGGGTTCGGGGAGGGGTGGCAGGGGGAGGAAAAGCGAAAAACTCACGTAATCCGTCGGACTCGAGCCGCGGTGTGCATTCGCGCGGCATGCAAAATTACGCTCGCGAGATTTCGCGACCATTTCGCAGCGGCCACGAGACGTCTTCGAATCGAGTTAGCGGATAAGAGGACTTTATCTTCCGGCGAGCGGTCTCGGCGACAAGATGAATCCCAGCGGCTTTAATATCTCGTATTTCGTGGCGGACTGGAACAATTAGAATTGAATTGTCAGCTGCCACGAAGCAATTATATCGTAATCCCATTTTCCCGCGGGGAAACTTTCGACAATGGAATTCTTTCCTGTCGCGGAAATTCGAGACGCGACCGGTCCACGCCATTTTTCCAAGCCCGTCGAATATCCGAACGGTCCTCGAACCCACCGGATTAAACAATTCTAAAAGTTTACTGTTTACCGGGAGAAACACTTTTTTAATTACTAATTGCTCGACACTGGACACATTATTCTATTTTTGGATTGCAACGAAGGTACGTAGAGTTTCTAAATTAAAATTCAACGATAAAATATATATTCATAGAGTTGTTCAATAACGTGATAAGTAGACTGCGGATTTTATGCATTTATTGCAAAAATGAGTAGGTATAATTTACGACAGTAGAAACATTAAAAGAATTTTAAAATACTGTTATTTTATTCCCTACCTGGTAAACATATTAAGAAAGAAAATAAATTTCTATTTCACTCCAGTTCGTTGCAATTTAGAAAATTGTTATTTTGCATAAACATCCGCAGTCTAATGATAGGTTATCTCAATAATGGCAAACAGTAATAGAACGATCATGTCGGACTGATGTTGAGATAAACTTAATTCAGAAGCAAACTTGTAAATAGTAAAAATAAAGAAAAGCTGAAGGACTCCCAAGTATTCAAAAAATGTAATACCTTGGAGGGGATGATTCCCGAGGTCATTTCAAGCAACTTTTTCCTTTGCGAAAATCTTCTCCTTAACTCCGTTAAGGAGTTATCAACGAAAAACACGAACCAACCAGAGCGGCAACACCGCGCGCTCAGTACTCCACGCCCACCTGTCACGCCTATCTGGTAGCCGCGCTCTGATTGGTCCGCGTTTTTCCTTAATAGCTCCTTAACGAAGCGTCGGAGACGATTTTCGCAAAGGAAAAAGTTGCTTGAAATCACCTCAGGAATCAGCCCTTCCAAGGAAGCACATTTTCGGGAAGAGCAGTTCACAAAATTTGCATTCCGAAATCGTTCCATACGCACCCACAACTTCCGTACGAAACATATTTTCGTCTAATTTCCGTTTAATAGAATTTTCTTGAGAAAACGAGCTTTTATACATCCTAGGGAAATGCAGGCGTAGGATGCAGCCGAATTCTGATCTCCCGAGCTGCATATCGTATCCGTCGAATCCGGTAGTTGAGCAAACGAGGAGAAATAACGTGTACGGTCCTCCGTCCGATACCCGCTGGGGACACGTGGACCGAAGTCATGTTTGCGATCTCGTTGTCCATTCCTCGGCCAGAGGAATTGCCCGAAGTACGTCGTGCATCCTGCGCTGCGGCGAGGATGCACCGAGAGACTCCGGGCCAGGGCAATAAAACTGCACCTAAACAACGGGGTCGGTGCAAGAAGAGGAAAGAACCGTTGAGGACGAGAGAGAACGAAGAAACTCGGGAACAAGGACGTCGAAGCTGCCGTCGTTGCTACGGAAGGCTAGGTCAGGTGTGGTCGCCGTGACAATGGTAGTTGCGCCAATGACAGTAACAGTTCTCGTAGCCGGCGGGACACCGGTGCTCCGTGGGGAGGGTCTTGGCTGGTGATAGTGCCGGGGATTGCTATAGCCGCGGAGCGGCGGCGGTGGCAGCGGCGCCGATAGCATCGCGAGAGTTCATCGCCGCGATAATAACCGCACCGGTCACAGATGTTTTTGATAATATTGCGTTCTATGATCGCCACGGTAACGAGCCATGTTAAGATTAGAGACCCGGTGGGCTGGACACTCGCATAATTCCGGTTCTATCGGCGTCGATGCTCGCACGAACGCGATACCGAACCTCGCGAATGTGTCTCTTCAACGGCGATGATCATCGTGAGACTGCGGAGATTTCGTTTACGGCGACACCGTAACAACTGTGGTACAAAGTGGAAGAAACGTAGGTTAAACTTCACCTTGTCAACCCAGAAATTTTTAACTTTTTAGTATAGAATCCTGTACATCTTGACGAGGGAATGCCGAAAATCGAAGTTTCAAGCCGAGGAGTTCACTGGTTCGAAGGTTGTGCGTGTTTAACCCTTTCGTTACGAGCGGTACACATATGTAGAGCAGCCTGATTCAAAAATTACTGAAAGGCCAAGAAAGCTATGTGGGCATATGGCGATTGTACCACACCGGTCTTACAACCCTGTGTAAGGTCTTACAAATGTGTTTCACCCCCTACCCCTACTGTGATATGAAAAATTTGAGGGTGAAAACCTATTATTTTTAGTCCAACTTACGTATCCATTACACTGTAATTCTTGAAATTTCAATTTCCTGTATCCATGGATATTGTCCATATCCAAATAAACATAATTTCACTAAATTGTAACAACTCGAACATATTTACCAGGTTCACGGAAGAAGTAGCTCCCAGTAGAATTTACCGAGCACCAATGTTTCCTCGATCGCAACTCGAGCATAGCACACGCATAGCTCTCCCGAAGAATCCTAACTTCGGCCTCCGAAACGAATTCCGAAACTCCCCTTATATTTCACGGGGAACAGAATGCCCTGAAGATAATCCGCTGCGATCGGTTACTATAATCCCGTCGTCATCGACGACCGTTCTCCGCGACACGCTAATAAACTTAGCGTCAACAATGCCCGCAACGATAGTTCGATAATGATGTCGTTAGCGTTGGCCGGGGAGGGGGGAAGAGTGGTTCGTGGCACGGGGGTGACGTTAGTCACATTAGTCTTATTGTTAGCCAACCAGCCAGTTGCCCCTCACCCCTCCCCTCGCCCGTCGCTACGATAACGATAGCGAGAGGAAGAGGGACTGTGTAATCCTGACTGTACTGATACCTGTGGCAGCGGCGATAGCGGAGATGCCAGTGGAAGTACCGCATCTGGTCTTGGTGAAAAGGTAGTGTGGGGACCCTGGGCAACGGGAACGTGCTCGCGTTGACAACTAACCCCCGAGAAAGGGGGACGTTTCCAGCGATCCGGTTTGAATAAGTAGTTACCGGTCTAATAGTAGTGCCGGACCGCGACGCCCGTTGAATACCGAATTTTCAGCTCGCCGCGGAATGAGCAGATTGTTCCCAACCGGAGAGAGGGAGAGAGAGAGAGAGCCCCGAGGGAAAACGAACGGCCTCCCACGCCCTCGGCCTCGACGACTGCTCGCAGCGAGTCAAACGGCCATAAACACCTCTGGTCTTTCTTCAGCGTCGCCCTGCTCCCCAGAAGAGGCCCCCCCTCTATTTTTCCGCTTTATCTCGTATGCAGCCCCGGGGTTATAAAGCGTTTTCGACCCTTAACCGGTCGTCCACCCTGTCCGCCCAATGTCTTTTTGTTGACCCGTGCACCGTCAAACAAACGTCCGCAAACATCGTCGACGCTCGAACACCGATGGTAGCTAAGCTAAGACAGGGGACTATAGTCATCTCGAGGAGACGAAATCTCCCGTGAACGCTGGATCGCGTTTTATGGTTTATGCCAGACTTTGGGGAGGGTTTGTTAGGCTGTTGTGTTCTTGAGTGTCTTGCGCGACTGTACGACGTGTGAGGGTTAATGTAATTGGCAGCAAAGTGGCGTGCAAAAAGATTTTGAAAATGTTGCAACTGCTAAGCACTACATCAAGAACAGTTAACACTGTTACAATTTTGCAAATTCTACAAATATTGGATCACAAATTTCTGGAAATTCTAGTATTCCTTTAAATTTTTTAAAACTGAAAATAAAATGTACAGTCGGGTTCGTGTGCTGAGGAATTCTAAAAATATTGAATTACAAATTTCTAGAGTTTCTAGTATCCATGTACATTTTTTTGAAGCTGCGAATAAAAAGTACAGTCGAGTTTGAGTGCTAGAAAATTCTAAAAATATTGAATCACAAATTTCTACAATTTCTAGTATCCCTCTAATTTTTTTAAAACTGAAAATAAAAAAGTAGAGTCGAGTTCAAGTGCTGAAGAATTCTAAAAATATTGAATTACAAATTTCTACAATTTCTAGTGTCCCTCTAAATTTTTTTAAACTGAAAATAAAGAGGCACAGTCGAGTTCGAGTGCTAAAGAATTCTGAAAATACTAAATCACAAATTTCTAGAATTTCCCGTATCCCGGGAGGACTTTGTTTAATTGATATTCTTCTTTCAAATGATAATTTGGTCATTTCGAAGCAATTAAACGATTTAATCATAATAGAGGTATTTCATTAGGCGCATACAGTACTTTGGTATGCTCTGTGTATCAGAATAATTAGTATTAATTAACCTAATTAGTATCAATATATCACTTAGAGCATTTAATAAGCTTAAGGGTATCAGTTAATTGATTATTTTTTATAAACATTAACGATATATTAAATTGTTCTGCGAGGAAACACACACCGGTTCTCTTAAACGCGTATCTGTATCGAAAGAATTATTTCGTTCTCGTGAGTTTAAACAAATTTTAGCACATTATGTGAAAATTTATTCACAAAAATGTTTTTGCCTCCAACATAGAGAAATGAGGCTCCCGATGACAAAATGAGCCGATTGTGAAAGGTAGAAAGTTTTAAGACACCGTCCAACACGTTCGTAAATTACATGACGTCTGACATATGACAGTTTGTACTACTTGCACCGTTCCTATGATGTCTCGGGTTCACAAATTGCCGAAGTTCTGACTTGCCAGATAAAAGAACCTATTTCGTTTATTTTGTTTAAGACGTTCGGAACACTCTGTTCACATTTTCAATTCACGACATGAAAAATTTATACATTTACAAGACTTTGTTTCGTATTATTTGTCCGCAAACGGTGACGCCACTGAACTGCCATTCTGAAATTGTCCACTTGCAGTAATCAGCAAAGTAGAAAATACTTAAAGTTAAATTCCGAAGTCACAATTTTTTGCGAGAAACTTTAACAATTGACAATTTTTCTTTTGCACAAAAATCCGCAACTAATTACAAAGAAATTACAACAAACATATAATATATCTTTAAAAAATCAGGACTGAAGAAGAATGTAGCTTCCATTCGAAATTGGATATCAATGAAAATTGAAATTGATATAAACTGAAAATTGCATAATACACCTTGCAATCGATACTGACAATTTTTCTTTCGCGATAAAAATCCGCAGCCTATTAATTCCAAGGAGATTAAAATCGTCTCATATTTTTCTTTAAAAAAGTCTTGAATAGGTAGAACAAAGCACGAAGCAAAACGCAATCATCCACAAATTAATTAATTACGTGAAAAGGGTAATAAGGTCACGGTATCGCAAAGGTCAGTTTTAATAGAAAACTCGCAGCAGATAAAGCGGACGTGATTGGCAGCGGGGTCCGACGGGGGGAGGGGGGTTTTCCAGTTAAAATAAATTCGCTTTAAAATTGATCGATTTCGTAACAATTTCTGGAATCACAAAAGATTCTGCAGGTGGCTTTGATCCCTTTGCGATCTTCGGTGAACTGCCGGGGCCGGATTAAAGCAGGCTGATCTTATCCAGCGGCGTGTTAAACCCTCACGTAGCCGCTTCATCGCTGGAGCAGAAGAAGTCGTCGTTATCGAGTTTTCAATGAAACCCCATTGTTGGTTAATACCGGGGTCGAATCGATTATTCGCCGACCGTCGTTTTCGGGAATGGACACGATGAAAGAGCGCCAAAAGTGCAGAGTACACGATTTTCACATGCGGGTCGGTCGACGGTTTTTCGAACGGATAACCGCTCCGATACTGGTTACCCACACGTCACGTTTTCTGTGCCAGCTTTTGTTATCGAGCCCCAGAACCCCGATAAGTTATTCGAATAAAATCTCGACGAGCGATTATACCGCAATCGCGGGCCGGTCGCTTTCTTTTTAATTTATTTATCCCATGCCGATTCCAGGGTTGTTAGCTCGCTAACGATCGTACCATGTGTTTCGTTTGATCGGCTGTCGTGATTTACCGTTATTAGATTGCGAATTTTTACGCGAAATAACACATTTACGTGTTAATCAATATTGGGAGCGAAAATTTCTTCCATTAGTATTCCCAATACGAAATAATATAGAGACATTTTTCAACTGTTTCAATCTTGTTTTAACGATGATTCTTTACACTTATCTGTATTGTACCTTTTTTTATTACAGTTTTTTATTACTCTATATATGTCAAAGGTTATGTTCTTTAAAGTTTAGTACAACTTTCGTATTTTAAAATATTACCAACTTTTTACTTTTGTTACAATATTAATTATTTCTGCATCAATATGACACGAAAGTGACATTATAATATTGGAATATATTATTACGATTGATAGAATGATCAATGATTATTAATTGGGATTAGACGGACGATGATTATTTGTTTGGTTTTTTATTGTGCCTCTCGTTAAATTGTCAATGAAGATTGAGTGCACGGAAAAACAAATTGAAACGAATTGCCATCATGTAACCATTGTAATAAAATAATGGAGTAATTTATGGAGTATCATTAATCTGGTTCATTGCGACTGTAACATTTCACGAGATTGGTCGAATATTTTGCGAAAAATGTTACCTCTTGATGTAAGTATTTCAAATTTGATTATTCGATCATGAATGTTTAAATATTTGATCTGTTAAGTTTTCAAGTATATTCGGTAAAATATGTTTTCCATGATTTCGAGAACTTTTCACGATTTATTCTGTATGCGCGTTTACCGAAAAATTATTTTATTTGTTTAATGGTTTGTCGCGTGGTAGTTCAATCTCGTACTTCATCAAAATCGGTTGCTGACACCTGAGAGATTCAATTTTTTTCCATCTGCATGAATATTTCTCGCGGCAACGTTCATTAAAAGGTCGAAGCAAAAATTGTTCGGAAAATATCAACAACGCACCGTGTTTGTTTTTGGCAATTGGAAGGGGGGAAAAATTGTTGCACCAACGGAATATATTAATTTCATTCGGTTTCGTGCGGTGTGTGTTGTACTAATAAAATACATGATTGACTATATTGTATTGTTTTTTCAGGGTATTCGAATTAGTGTACTTCAGATTGTAAAACTTTGTGTAAGATAAAAATTTCTAAATTTCAAATTTAAGTTGAATTGCATTCTTTCTTTCAGTAATAATTTTGATTTTCTGAAAATAATATTTCGACAGTTTTAAACTAATCTTCATAAAAATCGCAGTTTCTGTTCAGTTAATATTAAGTTTGATTTACGAACAGTTTAAACATTATATAAATGGTACGAAGTCTTAAAAATATAGTAATAATTTGATCATGGTGCTGGAGAGTAACGTCATTAAAAATTTCAAAGGGCAACAATATAAATGATTATACAAGATATAATGAAGGACGATAATACAAATAACAATACAGGACCCCGATGCAATGCGTTTGTTACAAAGCCTGATATAAATTATACATTCTCGTGCGATCATTATATAAATAATTCGCAATATTTCTCAGTCCTTTCGGTGATCCTTTCTGTTTTACAATTATCGAAATAATGAAGGTACTCCCTATGGGTATTTGTTGAATAAATTTATTTGTTCAGATACACATTGTCATAAAAATTTCCGGAGATATTAATATAACCGAATGGAGCTTCATTATTCTCATTAATCATAAATAATGACCTATATCTTTCTATATAACGTCCATTTAAAAGTAAAAATAAAATGAACAAGGCAGAAACAATTTTTGCATGTGTACAGTATTTTTAGAATAGAATTTTAGAATTTGTAGAATTGAATTTTAGAATTTTTCGAATAGAATAGAATTCTACTCTGCCTGTGGTTTAAATTATCCGATAACGTCTTTCCCCGATTCTTTGCCATTCCCGAAGCTACGCTATGCAAGTCATTATTTTAAATGCAGAAGAAGGTGATAATCTCGGGGTGCGAGATCAGGACTTTAGAGTGGATGGTTAAAAATTTCGCAGCGAAATTACTGGCGATTCTTCAGCTGTTATCAGGCTGATGAAATCACCAGCCGCTAGAGTGTTTCGAAGGACTTAAGAAAACTGGTGAAATGGTATGCAGATGTGACGAAGTCGATGGAGACTGTTACAATTTAGATAGAAAATTTTTATTTCGAATAAAGATCCGCTGTTTGTTAATTATACGGGGCCGGAAGGGTGGTACAACCGAGCAGGGGATGATTCTACACATAAAACTAAGTCGAAAGAAAGGAATAACATTTTTTCGTTTGACGCCTGGTTTTTGAGAAAATCGAGTTTAAAGATGTAAGGAAGTAGAATAGGTTAGCCATGGTCAGACGCGTCAGACGACTCCTATCTAATAGCATGCGTATTTGCTGCATTTTCAAAATCGGTTTTCTCAAAAACGAGGGGTCGAACGAAAAATTGTTATTCCTTTTTGCCGACTTATTTTTACATGTAGAATCATCCCCTGCCGGTTGTACCACCCGTCCGGCCACACCCTGTATAATATAATATAATTTTTCGCATTTACTTCAAAATGTACCTACGTCTTATTTAACTTTTACCCAGTGCATTAAAAATGCATCTGGCATTCTGAAGAAATCCGAAAGTGGTCGTATCACGTCCTTGATCGCTATGAATAAGCTTCGGGGAGCGGGGGTGGGGGGTGTTCCATTTAAAGGTCGGCGGACAGTGAACATCAAAGCCCTTTTTTTTTCAACTGTAACCCTCGCGTCGCGCAGACAAAGAGGCAGAGCAGCGATGGGCAGAGCAGATTTTAAAAAGGCCTCCAAGGACGTCTCGTGGAAGATGTACACCGAGGATGTCATCTTGCTCGGCCGCTTTGTGGCGCGGATCAAATTGCCAGGGCGGCGCGAAGCCTCTTTTCTTCCGTCCAACGAGGCCGGGGAACCACCCTTTCGAGGGCCCTCCTCTCCGCGTTAATTACGTTAATAAGCTGGTTAACTGTGCCCGACCAGATATGACGTTACCATTATAATAATGAGGATAAGTTCCCTTCAACGGAGGATAGAAACGTATTACGCGGTTCCGGGAAAGAAACACGCCTCCCGCCGAGGAACATGCAAAACCTCCACTTTTATTCAGCCTGACAATACCGTACAGACTTCTATAGTGAGTGCTTGAGTACTGTAAATACATACTCGATATATGTCCACAACACGGGTCTGGCCAGGGACATATATCGTGCAGGAGATACTATTCTCTGACAGCGAAGCTCTAGAGGTTCGTGGTCCCTCAGAGGGAGCAGTTCGACCTGCGGCAGTTCTGCGACTTTTATCTGCTAAGCATTTGGGACATATATAGAATAATCACTGTATTGATATGACTAAGTATTAAATTCTTTTTAATTTTTCTACCGTTTCAAATTTCACGCATGAAGTCCATTGATCACTGTATCGTTTCCGGTGTACATTGCCAGATATATTAGTACAGTTCGGATAATCGAGGTCGCACTAAATCGTGGATTAAACGAGCAAAGATAATGCGAATCGTATCGTGTTTGGTATCATTTTCCCGAGAAGAATGTCGCGAATGCACCAGCGAGACGGTGGTAAAAAAATAATTACTTCCAAAAATGACTCAGGCCACCATTTCCCAAAAAATCCCCCAACCTTGAACAAAAGTCACATCCTTCTCCGAAATCACCTGCACCAAGATGCATCGTTGCACGTGTACTCCCGCGGATTCGTCGACCATTACCGACAGCTCAATCGATCGGTAACAGGAAATTAAAAAGAGAAAGTAAAATGGAGAACTGCAAAAAAGAGCTCGGGCCGTTTCGCGGCACGGGATTGCTCGCGAGACCGCGCGCGGTTACGTTCTCGCCTGTATTTTTTTTTTTTTTGGCCGTTGCAGGAGGCCGAACCGAGACTCTCTTCTTTTTTGTATTTTTTCTTTTTTTTTTGGTTTTTTTAAATCTCCTGTTACTTGCCGAAACCGCGTTACATCACGGTATCGCGGGGAAAAACGCAAAACGGCCGGGCTGCGCGGGCAAAAATTATTTCAGAGATTGCCTGCTTTAAATGCAATACATGGCGCGAATAAAAAAGACGAGCGAGGGAGGCTTTGCCGTGTCTCTCCCTCTCTCTCTCTCCCTCTCCCTCTCTCTCTCTCTCTCTCTCTCTCTCTCGATACCGGTGTCCATAGACTCCGGTTATTATCTCCTCACAAATTACACCAGAGTTTTCGTGTCCTCCCCCATCTATTTTCACCCTCGCCTATCCCCCACCCCTCGTCCCCACCCCCACCCCCTTGTCCCCTCGTTCCGCGTCTCTTATTTTCGGAGCGTGGAAATTCTGATAGGCTGCACTCTCTGCCGAGCCTATTTACCTAGCCACAGTATACTCGTTAGACAACACTTATTACCCGAGTAACGTAATCGCATAATGCCACCCTCGTGTTCGCGCTCGCGATACCGGTTAATTTACCGTTTCGGGGATCAAGATTGCCAGCGTAACCAGAGATTCGTATCGGATACTGCCGTAGCAGCAACCGGTATGCTAATTAGAATGTATTATTGCGCCGGAGCCCTGTCGTCGTCTATTAAACATGTTAAAAGATCCTGCCGTTGTTTTTCGACAGGGGTAGAAATATCTCCCACTCTTCAAGACTAGTTGAATCAACGAAACACAAGTTAGGTACAGCGTTTACTCGATACATGTCCGAAACACGGGTCTAGCCAGAGACATGTATCGACCAGGAGATATTATTCTTTATTATTTGAGTTGAAAGTACTCATTGTTCCAATTTTTATTCTATTGAAAAAGTCACTTTGATTTTTATGGAACTTTCGAGGTTGGCAAATTTTATAGTTGCGAGTATATTAAGCAGATTTTCATTTTGGTATTGTCAAAATTATGTTCCTAAAAAGTACATCATTTTATTGTGAATGTAAAGAATGTACATTCATGTTCATGTTCATTTTAAAAAGAATGTACTAAATACTTTTTACACTGCACACGTATCAAAAAGTATCTGAATTATTTGAATGTGAATATATTAACCGGATATTTATTGTGTTGTTATTAAAATTGTGTTCTAGAATAATTTTTGCTACGAGAATAACGAACGCTTTGTTTTTAAAAATAATGTAAATATTTCCAGAACTGCCCCTTATAGAATGTGTCTGAATAGTTTAATCGTGAACAATATTTCGACTTTCGTTGTTTAACAGTGGATAGTAACCAGTAACGAATATTCGTCGACTAACTGTGTTTTTCGTTGAGACTTCTGTTTAGAATTTAACGGAGTCCGTGCACGGCGACTGGACTCTAAAATTTACCGTTACGTTTAAATCCGTTTTCCATTTCCGTATTAGTTTTAAATCGCGACCGAATTTCCGGCGAATGCTTGTCCTGTATTCTCTTGAATATTTTCACAGCCATTAGAGCAGATTGCGTTGTCGAGATTTATCGGCGATAAAATGAAAAGAAACGTCGGAGGACGCGCATTAAAATTTAAATTTTCGCGGTAGGTATTGATGCGCGCCTGCAACGTCGGAAGAAACTGTGCAGCCCGCAAACTGTTCCATACATTCTCAAAACGTATTTATAAAACATGTTTTCGAAGGAAACGAAACTTCCGCGAACGCTTTACATTTCAATTACTGTTGCTCGTTCTATTAAGTGTCGAAACATTTGAAGGAATTTTATTTGAACGTCAAACCGCTTTTATGCCTTGCGTTTACCATTTAAATGTGAAAGAACAATTTGTGGTAAAGAATTACTTCGACCAATTTATTATTATTCTGAATTTATAAATGACCAGAAGTAAAAATAAAATATCTCGTACGAATAATAAATATTATTTATAATAAGTATACACAATTTTTATTAGAATTGAGATATTTTAAGTTTCTGTTTAATTTGTGAATTAAATACCTTTCTGTAGAGTGAATGAAATGTAACGTAATTTTAGGACTGTGTTGTAGACGATGTAATGCAGCTTACACGGCAATTGTTACAATTAAACAATGAAATCCCATTATATAAAACTAATGCTATTAAAGGGGGGACGGATTTACCGAATTACTTCGCGATCATATTTTAAGCTTACTTCTCGTACTTCCGAGATACAGTGCAAATAGGATCGTTTAAATTGGTCTTATCAACGCTCATTATCTCTCTTTAAAGATCTTTATTTTTACTAATCCGAGGTCAGACTGATTTAATCTTCCTAAAAATTAAAAATTTAAAAAGCTAATTAAAACTTCAGTCTCCCCGAAAGACCTCGTTCGTGATTTAAAGCAAATTTTATAAATAATCTTCGCCTCTACATAATTCCTTCTCCCGACATCATTTTTACAATTTGCATAATTCATTTAAAGAGAAACTGCACCAGTTCAAACAGAATCTTACGATGTGTAGCAAACAGAATACGAAGCATTCCGTTTACAAAGTGCATGTTAATTAATGTTAATCGAGGTAGAAGTTCTTTACCGTTTACCGAACTACAATAAAAGGCAAACCGTACATCGCTCATGCATAGCAATTAATCGCGATCTCGGTGGAATGAAAAAGTGTTCGACGATCTTTTCCAATTAATAATAATTGCATGCGGCGGTTGTCCGGCACGTCAAAGAGAAAAACTTTAAATGAAACACGCGTGCCGTTTTAAATTCTGTAATACTCCTCTAGTTGCACGTGAAAAACGATTCGCACAATTTCTGCTTCGCCCGTAAACCACACAGACACACAGAGCGGCGCAGTATATTTAATTTGCGTAATAATTCTCGGGGGCGAAGTTACAGATTGTGCCTGTGTTGCGCATCTGTCCGTGCGTTGTATAAATTAGCTTACTTTCTCAGATATAGCACGCATTCTGCAAACCCTTGTTGCGAAATTTTATTCGTAATACATTTTAGTGGTTACCACCCCGCGTTCCTCTGGGCTGCGTCACTTTTATTGCTCCGGTCCTAATTGCGAATGTTTGGAAACGCTCGTCAAAATTGAGCACGATATATGCAATCACAGTATGAAACGAAACGAAAGATAAGTAATATTTTTTAAACATTATTATTCCATCATTTTACAGTGTATATATGTAGAAATGTATTTATAATATTATCTATAATGTCTTCAATATTGTAGAAATATATTTATGATAGTTTCTATATCACAGAAATATATTTATAATATTTTCTATATTATAGGGACACCTTTACAACATTTTCTACAATACACATGTTTCTGATAAAATAGTATGCTCACTCATAGAATATGACAAACCTATTATTGTAGATGCGTTCTTATTACACAACCTGAGAACATTATTATTTATTAAATGCACACATCCGCTCAGGAAATTGCATGCAATGATTTTGAATGCATAGTTTAATTTCAGATTGAATAAAGCGTTCCACAAGTAGGTGCGATAAATATTTCACCGAAAACATGATTCCGCTATTGTCACGACACAGTAATTGCATGGTAATTAAAAGAACAGCTTGTATTATTCATAATGATAATTATAATATATGAAACATATGAAAACTGAAATAGAGAATTGAATCCCATATTGTTTAACCTTTATCGTACACCGTGACAACAGTTTGAATACGTGTAGGAATAACTTTTTGTTTTGTTATACACAGGACATTGGAATAATAGTTATTGTAGAAATAATTGAAGCAGAGAAATATGTTCCAGGTGTCAAGTTTTAACGACATAGTACCGTTTTGATAACAGTTGCAATCCAAACAGAATTGATAGTAATCTACCGGCCAGAAGCAATATATTAAAAATGTAATAATCATTAAGATAATAAAAATTCAAGCAGCTAACTGCGCGCTCGAAATATAAAATTTTAACGCCACTGTACGTTTTGATAACAATTTTAATGCGTACAGCGACAACAGTAATTTTTTCACCACGAACAAAGCACAGCAAGCATGTAGTAATTGTTGTAACAGTGAAAAATGCCAAATGGCAGAAAGTAAAATATAAAAATATTAACGATACTGCGTGCTTTGACATTACTTTTGAATGCATACAACAACAATATTCTTTTCAACGTGAACAAATATAATAATACCTGAAACAGCATCCAACTATAAATTTTAGCGACCCAGTATTATAAATTAATTTTTCTCGTTTTTCATCACAGTGATACTAACAAATTTTATCTCGGAAACCAAATGACATATCCGAACTCAACAAAAACCGTTTTAAAACGCCGGCTTCGTGCTCCCTAACAGCGGAAGTTTTAGTAAAATGGCGCCAATAGTCTCAAACTTAAAACAATTTAAATATCAACTAATTTCAATACGATTTCCGCTTGCGTTCCCTGCATTCCATGCATTCCAATGCAATTCAGGCGAATAGATCTCCGTTATTTAACGCCAATTAACATAGTTAATAAAAGAAAACATTGTTTATGGGGTCCGAAGACCCTGGCGTGTTACAGTTAACGAAGGCAATTTTTACCTTGCATGACGATCCACAGGTCCAACAGTCGCAACAAATAGAACCCGAAAACACGCGAGAAGTACTTTAATAATAATTCGTCACGAGCATGAAATATATGAGATTGCGAACTCGACACGGTCCTGACGTGCAATCCTGTGTGCGATCATCTGCGCTTAAACAATTCAAGCATAATCCCCGTTGATTGCTGACCCTGTCTCGCAGGCGTCTGGAATCATGACAGAATTGTTCCACTAGTCCTGACGTGACTTACAGTGGATCGAAGCGCGCCCGTGCACGTGTTAATTGCAGCCCGTTCGCCACCCCCCTGACCCCCCACCCTTTGCGAAACAATGCAAAACAACGCTCGTCCTTTTTCTCGAAAGTGTGAACCGTGGAACGTATCGGTGACGCCAAAATGCTCACGCGGGATTGGACAGCCGTTTTTCCAGCGGAACACGTGCTACTTTATAATTTTGTTCGAAGCAACACGCTGCAACGGGAACGCATTTGCGGAACCATAATGGCCCCATTTATACGTAAGACGCCACGGGACCGTGTCGGGCGCATGACAAGCCCATAACGACCGCGCGGCGAGCTCGGAAAAATATCATCGCGTGCGCGTTTCACTCGTGTATAAATGAACCTTAAGGGGACGTAATATCTCCGCGATGGCACCTCCTACAGTTCCCTTTGTAAATTCTCGCGATAATTTCCGATTGCGCGAAGACAAATGGCCCACCCTTTCCAATGGTACCCACCGGTGCCAATGGCATTTCTTTTACCCTTGTGAAAATTTAGTAGACACTTCTGATATTAGATAACAAAATTGGTTGTCCTAAAAATGTGCTTCCTTCATTGGGAAGATTCCTCGAATTATTTGAAGCAACTTTTTCCTTTGCGAAAATGTTCTCCGCGGCTTTGTTAACGAGTTATTAACGAAAAACACGGACCAATCGGAGCGCGGCTACAGCGGACGGACTCCGGCGCGGCCAATGCCAACGCCACGCCCAGCTGTCACGCGCTCCACGCCCTCCTGCGCTCTGATTGGTCCGTGTTTTTCGTTGATAGCTTCTTAACAAAGCCTCGGAGGACATTTTCGCAAAGGAAAAAGTTACTTCAAATGATCCGAGGAATCTTCCCTTTTTGGAACAGCCTGTATAACATATAATTTATCACGAATTGTTCGTCTCCTCTTACTTTAGCAATTCCCCTTTTTGGGCTCGAAATGATATAAATTTCTGCATAAAAGATTTTTTGAAAGTTCAAAATAATTTGGGCCCCTGCTGTATGATATACTGTTAATAACAATTAGGATGGTAGAGCGGTTCCCGACGTAGTAAATTTGTAACGTCATGCGACACTCTACAGCACATTGGAAACGGACCGAAAGAAAATTAGCTGTCTACATAGGTAAACCAATCAAGCGTTGAAACCCTATAACCATGAACGTGTTAGGAGCGACACTGTGATCGCGTGCAAATCGCCTTTGTATCGCCGGTACACGTGTATGAGCGTGCCCACACACACCTGTGCACACGCAGGTGTTCTATTATATGTCGCCATAGAGTTCTAGAGTCGATCGATAAGCCTGTAATGTGACATAACCTGAGTTATCGGGAGACTTTGGCCGTGCACCGTTGGTAATCGTTGATCCGAGAGAACCTACCTACGTACCATGTACATAAGTGGTTAATCCATTAGATGAACCGAGCTTTGGTAACGTAATGCTTCTACGCTGCGGAGCAATATTCCTTGTTCCATGGAAGCGGCGTGTACGTAACAAATTAACTCTAGAATAAAATACAGAACGTCGTCCCGCACCTACATCGGCCGGAAGTAATATTCGCGACACCCCTTACAGTAGGGGATAACTCACTGAAAGTGACTATTTTAGGGTGTCGCGAAAATCTCGGAAAAGCTTTAAAGGGCTGGTTCCTGGGGTGATTTGACGTAACTTTTTCCTTTGCGAAAATGTTCTCCGTGGCTTTATTAACGAGTTATTAAGGAAAAACACCGACCAATCACAGCGCGGCTACCAGGAGCGCGTGACAGGTGGGCGTGGACCGCTGGGCGTGGTGTTGCTCCGATTGGTCCACGTTTTTCGTTAATAACTCGAAAACGAAGCCGAGGCGGAAATTTTTGCTAAGGAAAAAGTTACTTCAAATGACCTCAGGAAGGTTTTCCTCCAAAGTTTAATCAATAAAATTTTCAAAATATATATAACAAATCTAACGATTGGATGTTTTAAATGTTCAATATAAGTCCCGGCCAGAAACTTGTAAAAGGCAACCGTTACTATTTTTTTCTCGATTCTGAGAAATTACAGTTTTTGTCAAAATTTCTTTAGTATGTCATCTACTACGCTAATCCTTCCAAAAACGAACTCGAGTCGTTCGGTTCGATTTTAAACAAGTTATTTTATTGTAAAGAGTGTCCGAATGTTAATTGGGACCACATATTTTCAATCCTGTTTTTGTTTTCCGGACTCTAATGGTTCATTATTTCGCAACAATACTGTAAATCCTCGCGTGGCATTGTCCCTTTAAGGATGTGATTTAATAATTGTATATTATTCGGAGCAGCATACTTTAAGCGTATACTTCAAAGTGCACGGGCGGAGAGAAATTAAATGTTCCGTAGTGTTTCGAAACAGAAAATGAAGTGTGCGCGAGGCGTAAATTAATTTCTATTCAGTCGAATTAATCGGATAAAGTTAATGATGTTCGTTCGTTGATTTTACATTGTAATTTAATATATTTACGAGTATTACTCAGTTAATCGCATTCATTTCATTATAGAATTTTGTAGGTTGTACCTTTTTCCATCTCCTTCGTAATTTAATCATTACTAAACGACAATAAAAAATATGGAATTAACAAAACTGCAATTTTCAAAAACGTTATTTTTCTCTTTTTAAATTGCAATTCTTTATGCTCAATATTTCCTTCAATTACCAAAAAAAATTTTCTTTTACTTGCTTGTTAAATCGCAAATCTCTGGGATAAAAATTTCTTTTTTAAACTAGGCAAAAGCATTTTTAGTTAGTCCCGTGAGATTCGAAGGATCCGGCGAACAGCGTGCAAAATTCGTCAGGGGGGAAGGGGTGGACATGTTAATTAACATTGATCGAGTTTGCAATCAACAATTCTTGAAACTATGTTCGGGCGGTAATGTTTATTGGTTTAGTCGGTGTGCAGGAGGAGAATCTGAATTCGGAGTCTGTACCTTAGCTCGAACATGTCTAAAAGCTTTGATAGAACATCTTCGATCACGCCCGGTTCCGAAACTTCGGTATAGATACGCAATCCCAGGATACAGTTCAAGGGCCTTACAGTTTCCCGGTATCTACGAATTACATTATATCTCGCCCGCTCCTCGACAAGATTACATTTCGGGATTATATCTGATGGTACAACAGCTCCCTTAAGAGAATCGCAAACCGAGCTATTAGACGTTAACAAATTACATCTCTAAATTCAGGATTGAAATCGAACGATGTAAGAGATCACGGGACCTGGCCGTAAAATGTTTTATTAAACCCATAAACTGCTGTGTGGTTTTTCAATTTTCCATATATAGAAATGTCATTTATATCGTGTACAGACGTTGATTCTTTGATCTCTCACGCGAGACTATACTAATTCGGTGGCATAACTTTTCTACCTCTAATCGTAGCTTTACGAAAGTTTTGCTGGCATATCCGCGACACTTTTCTGATTAAAATGATACCAAACACGATACAGTTCCGATTATATTTACATGTTTAATACGCGATAAAGTAGAACCTCGATTATCCGAACGAATCAGTGATCAGTGATATTTTTGGATAAGATTAAAGATTTGATTAAATCTTTACTGATTTGTGCAATGAATCATAGAGTATACAAATCTCTTTACATTGAATTACTTATATTCAGATAATGGTGAATATATACATCAGTTCGGATAATCGAGGTCCCACTGCATCGTGAACTAAACAAGTGAATATGCTCCGAATTATGTCATATTCGGACTCATTTTAATCGGAAAAATTTCACAAATATGTTGACAGCGATTTTATAAAAAAAATAATAAAGCGATAAACGTTTGAACAAATATGGATTCTCGAGTGAAGTTTTTGGATAAAAAATTATGGAGTTTTTCGAGTATGAGATACAAAGATTATGGCAAAAAAGGGAAGAAGTAGTAAATAGCGATGGAGACTACACGTTGTAGGTTAATTTCAAATAATTATTTTTCTTATTTAACAAAATCGTACCAACCCGGTAAAATATGGTTGTACGGTCTGTAATGATTGGCAATAAATATTGAACTCCCGTACCAGTTTCGTTAATATTCAACGCTTAAACAATGCCCTGTTTACATTACATTTAAGAATATCGTGGGAGTGGTTTATAAATAAATTCACTGAAACTGGAAAATTTAGTCGACGATGCAGCAAATATGTTTCATTAATTTGAAAACCACACGAAAAGTTGTATGATATTTTCGTGTCGCCCTGATAAATGAAAATTAATTTCATTTTCCACGTAATCTACTAATTATATCGTCCCTGTTAATGACGTTGAGGTTACTTAACAATTTTCCGATTCCTCGATACGCGCGATGTTAATACATTAACGCGGACAAAATTATTGGCTTAATGTTATTTTCACATTATAAATATTCATTAGTACGAGAAACATTGGATTAAATATTCATTTTTTAAAACGGACGTATTTTATACAGTCTAACATGCGCATTGTGTATTCATCAAATTGTATAAAAAATAAGAACAAAAATATATATTTTCAGCTTTTAATAGAAGCACAAATGGACCGGCACATCCGAATAATAATTAATTTCGTACATTATTAAAAATAACATGTTAATATTCTCTTGACAGCTTTTATTTTAAGTACGTCCTCCGAATAACAAATTGAATGAACTAAATACATTTTGTACCTTCTGTCGATACATTTTTCATATGTTTATTATTACTTTCGGTATAATTTTTTGTTTATATTACTATTTTTTGTTATACAATTAGAATGTACAGAATACATGTATTATGAAAAATGGATATTGAGCTCAATCTTTCTCGTGGTTATAGATATTTGTACAGTACAAGTTGCACTATTCCAATACTATATTATTTAGATATTATTTAAATAAAAGGAGAATCTATTATACTGTGTTGGCTTTGCATATGCGAGACGGTATTTGGTAAGATCGAACGAAAACAGAAAAGCAATACTAAATGTTTACCTATCATCGACCTGAAGGACCATCGGAGAAATGTTTACGTAAAGTGAATAAAATAATGGCTGTCCACATATAGAAACGTTTATGCAGCTGCGTACACGTATACAGAGCGGTGCATCGCTATTATTTCAGTTGGACACGAAAGAATTCAATATAAAAAGAAACTGATACAACTAAAATATGTTTAAATAAATTTAATAACTTTAATAATAATACGGTAGTGTCAACAAAATATATCGCATAAAAGTTAATTTTGAACGATATTACGTGTTAGAGAAATTCAAATTTGGACGTTGTGTAACATATGTGCTGTCTATTATACCGAGCTAACTTGTCTGACCATCGCTTACTAGTTCTACTTACGACCGGGCTGCAGACTATGCCACGCTGTTATCAGTTTCCCATCGATCTTAACGCGTCCCCATTCATCAATTTACATCGAGTAACTATAGAAAACTAACTACATTATGTTCCGCTGATATTTATAAACATTATCGAATTCACGTGCTACATGGCCCAGGAAAAATTTGTCAAACAACATTTATTTCCACTTACGTGCGAAACAAGTTCCTACTCGATTGTATTATCACTATACCAGTGGGGATATTTCCGCGACATTTATCGTCCAGGCCTTGGCGACATATGTAGAGAATCACTGTATTTTTTTTTTTGGATATGCTATCGAATGGTCTATTGCTAATTTAATTTGGTTTGGGGGCACTTTTGAGCTCGTTTTGAGCTTCCAACTACACTTTGGTTTGGGGGCACTTTTGAGCTTCTTTTGAGCTTCCAGCTACACTTTAGTTTGGGGGCACTTTTGAGTTCCCAGCTACAATTTGGTTTGGGGGTACTTTTGAGCTTCCAGGTAGACTTGGATTTGGGGGCACTTTGGTTTGGGGGCACTTTTGAGCTTCCAGCTACACTTTGGTTTCGGGGCATGTTGGTTTTGGGGCACTTTTGAGCTTCTTTTAAGCTTTCAGCTACACTTTGGTTTGGGGGCACTTTTGAGTTCCCAGCTACAATTTGGTTTGGTGGTACTTTTGAGCTTCCAGCTAGACTTTGATTTGGGGGCACTTTGGTTTGGGGGCACTTTTGAGCTTCTTTTGAGCTTCCAGCTACACTTTGGTTTGGGGGCACTTTGATTTGGGGGCACTTTTGAGCTCCTTTTGAGCTTCCGGCTACGCTTTTTGAATAAAGTTTCCGTTCCATTTTTTAATCAATTGGACCTCGCGCTTCGTAAAGTCGTAAAGTCGCTGGGAAACGGAACCGATCAATTTTTTAAGGTATTAATTCCCGAACTCGAACCTACGGAGCAACGTTTGCGTAAATCACACAGAGGGCTCGGGAAAACCGAGCTAATTCAGTCCGCGCCGCGCCGCGCCGGGGCTAATCCTCGCGAGCAAATGTTCGCGTAATAGAAATCGCGTTTAACGTACGGGCGGATCCGTACATGTTCGATTCGAATACATTTTTCAGCGCGTTGCCTCTGTGTACATCATTAATTTCGAACGAACCGGAGAGCTTTCTCGGAAATGAAATCCGGGAGAGGCGAAGGGAGTTTATTAAGTTCACGGTTCTGCGAGTAATCTAATGAATGCAGTCCGTAATTAATGCTTGACCCGATTGCGGGAACAAGATGGCTAATGCCTTTGCGATGAAAACACTAGTTGTAATTTTCCGCAAAATTTGTTAGACAATTTGCACGACAATGAATCAAGTTTCGCTTCGAACGACGCCGCGTTTGTTAACTTTGACGTTACAGACATTTTCTGTTACAACTGTACAACTGTTTTGTTTTGATAATAATAATCAATCGTAACGACGAAAATGGACGTAGAAAATTGTGTTCGAAATTCAACAGTTTCGTGGAAATTCCATATTGTAATCATAATAATAATTCGTCATGAGCGCGGAATATTAAAAATGTAATTATAATTGGAATAATAAATGATTCAATTACCGAAGCGCGCTTCGAATATAAAATTTCTGATACGCGAATTTTAACGACATTTTTAGGGCATCCAACGAGAATAACGAGAAAAATATTATGAATGTAATTACAGTAAATAATTGAGAAACCGTTGAAGAGTATAAAAAGAAAAAGTAGCTTCTATCTCTGAAGAATATTTTTTTGGCTACTATTTAACGAAAGAAATATTGATAATAATTTTTCGTGTTTTCAACCGTACTGCAACATATTTAGAATAAAATTATTAAAATTTTTTTCCGAAGGAATTTATCGTTAGAAATTATTATGGCTCGCAATGCTTGCTTCGTTTATAAATGTTCCGCAAATTTTTCTGACGTCGACGAAAGTTCGAGCAATAGCACGACAGTTGCTTCAACGGTTCCGGCTGATTCGAGGAATTTCGGTGCCGGTGAAATTCGGAAATTTAAGAAACGTCGGATCTTTCAGCGCTCTCTCTGTTTTATCTGAAAGTTTCGCGGCGAGTTCAGGAGACCGCGGAAAGGAACAATTAAAACTTTCAGTTGAAATAGTATCGTCGTCTACGTCACTTGGGCAAACTGGATTCCTCGGACAGCGGGGAAAGTTTTCTTTGGTCGTAGCAACACAGCGGTTTAAAACGGAACTTTATGTGATGATTTAAAATACTTTGCCCGGCTACTTTTAAAGGACGTTTAGTCCTACAGCGTGCTGATATTTCGATGGAGTTTTCGCTCAAGCACCAAAAAGAAATATATATATACATTCAACTTATAAAATTATTTGACGAACGCTGAACAATTATTTTAAGGAAAAAATATAACTAGACTGCGGATTTTATGCATGTACGATAAACATCAGTAAGTGAAATATAAAACAATGAAAGAATTAAAACAATTTAAGAGCATCGACATGTTAACATTAATTTATGAAAACTTTTAGAGGAAGAAACAAATATTTATTTCATTCTAGTATCTTAAAATTGAAGCAAACAATGTTTATTTTGCACACATACACAGTTCAGTTAGGATTGCCTTTTACGAATTTATTGTATTACGATCGAAAATACTTTGAATAAAATATTCCCTATTTTTCTATTCAAGCTAAGACTCGTCTCCCCACACTAACTTCCCCTTCTGCGACGCTTTCCCCCACTCTACCTTCCAATCACGTGACGCGTTACGAGTTTGTCGCGCATGCGTCACATTGCCACGTGACTAATCCGGTACTGGCAGAGAGGGGGTAACTTCTTCCCCTCGATTCGACTCAATTCCCCTCGTCTGGCGAGAACACTGCGCTTTTACTTACCGACAAAATGGCCGAAAACTTATGATCCAAGTGCCTAATAAATTTCGTCCGAACCTAGCAGCCGATTTCGCGGCTACGACAAAGTATTAAAAAAGAAAAGTGGGGTTTTCGTGAAAAGTTTCGCAGCGACCCGATACTTATGGATCGCAGTGTACGCGCGCACGCTCGGCAGCGTCGAATCCGATCGAATTCGATTCCGTAGGTTTTGCGTTACCGTTGTTTTTTTTTTCTCTGCGGCTCGCGGACGGACGATCCGACGAGCAGCGAATTAAGCGGCCGTGGAAAGACGATTACATTTTCGACGTGTGTGGACGAGAGGGGAGGGAGGGGGTGGCACGCAGAGGGGGCCGATGGCCAGAGAAAAATTGTGCCCGCCGGAACCCGGCGATTGGATCGGCACAAAGCCTCGTTACGCCCGCACATTTTCTAAGGCTTCGAAACCTATCCCTTTTCCGCGATCTCCCTTTCCCAGCCTTTTCAAACTTATGCACGACATTTTTCCCCTCCGACTTTCCCCACGCGGTTTGTTAACCCTTCGAGGACGAATGTCGCCATTTAATCCCGTCACTATAAAATAATCCATTTAATGAAATAAAAATTGAAAATTGGAAATACTCAGTAATTGTAAACACGTCCTAAGCCATTGAACAAACCATGGTCACTGACGAGTTATTCGGAACAACCTTATACGTGACCTTAAACACACAATAAAAAATTTCAAAAACTGTTAAAAATGATTTTTTACTCTACGTTTTACGGAGCTAATTTGGAGAATTAGGATTTGGTGCCCTCTCAATGATCCATTGAACGATTCGATCGGCGACCGTCGAGATACTTTTGGCGGATAGTGTACTCGCACGGATCTCCATCGGGCGTCACCGATTTCCGGAAATTCGCAAATTAATCCGACCGCGATCTTTTTTATCGGTGGCCCGGTTTTTCGCAGCGTAGGCGGCGGATTTCAACGAACGATTTTCGGAGGTCGCCGATTCCGAATCCGAATCGAGAGAGAGAAAATGCGAGAGTGAGAGAAAGGGGGAGGGAGAGAGAGAGAGACCGGACCTCCGACGTACGATTTCGCCGTGGCCCGACGATGCACCAAACCGACAGTCGAGATTCATTGATTCTCTTCCCTAACCGGATTTCAATGGAGTGCTTGTATTCCCTCGAATTCGTTTTCTGCATTGAAACGAGCCTTGCGATTGTTTGCAGGCATTTTCGTATTCGGCCGACGAAGGAACGGTGACGAGCATTCCGATATTTCGTCTGCGTCGTTCCCCGGGCTTTTGTCGACCGCCGAACGAAGAATTAGAAACGCATTCTTGCAGTCGACAGATTCTCCATTTTATTCCAGCGTTTTTTGTTCGAATCGCTCGATCCTTCCGATTTTTACCGTGTTTTTCGGTGGAGAATAATTCGGGTTTCAAATTGCGATGGTACAGTTGATTATGCGACATGTCCAACAGTCAAAAGCGAATTTGCAATAGGCTGTTCGATAGCTTATCCAAAGAAATTACTTTGTGCCGATTTTCAACCCCCTATGTCCACCTGGGGGGTAGTAACGGAGTGACAAAGAAAATCAGGTTTTCCGGGAATTTCTCTTATCCTCTTCAATTGAAAATTCTGAAAAAAATCGTAGATGTGGATTTTACTAGCAAAAATACGCCTGATTTTTTTCAGAATTTTCAATTGACGAGGATAAGAGAAATTACGGAAAAACCTGATTTTCTTTGTTGCCCCATTACTACCCCCCATGTAGACATATGGGGTTGAAATTTTGCATAAAATATTTTCTTTGGATAAGCTTCCTTTGATATTACATTTTAAAATACTACTATAAATGGAAGATTGATTGATAAAATAATTAATATTAAGATTTAATGATTAAATATGCGAGTATTTTCACAGTTTCAAAAATGTGAAATTGTTGATCGTTAATACCAGTACTACGCGAAGGGAATAAAAGAAAATAATAAATTATTTGTTTGCTTGTTTGTTACAGTCGAAGACGATCCTGTTACACAAAGCCAAACGAACCTAGCTGAAAATGCAGAGAATGCTTTTAATGAAAAAGGTAAATTCTAAAACAGAATATCTGGTGTACAATGAAAAAGAAAATTCATTAAATATGTTACGCGAAAAAATATTGTTTCAGAAGATGAGGAGGGAGATGAGGAGGAGGAAGCCGAAGAGAGAACGGCGAAGATTGAATCTGATTTCAATTTTTCTGATTTTATCCACAGGTATGAGAGGAACCTATTAATACTTCGTTTACTATAAAAAGGTTGCTATTAGGCTTCTGAGAACCAAAATGTTAACATAATATTAGATCAAATTTCGTAACAATTAAAATTTGACAAAACTAATGAACCATGGATTCTTATAAATTTATGACTAGTGCAAGTTTTGAAAATAATAAGAAATGTAAAAACATATTAATATTTTTGTGTCATTTTTGCTGGGAGTAATCTTTTCCTCGACAAATGAAATTTTTTCACCGCTTTTAATTTTTAGAGAGCCAATTATAAAAATTGAGGTTTGCGCAAGGATTGACAGTATAAATTAGAAAAATATTAACTTTACTGTATCGTGAAAATGATCAACAAATTTTTGGTTATTTCTTTGAAAGATTCGCCAATGTGAAAATTGTGAAAACGATGGCGATTCTACTACGTCAATTCGATAAGAATACGGATGAAGTGAATCATTACGTTAACAAGATGTTGCATCGGATAGCATGGGAGTGCAAAATGCCCGGAATGATGTTCCAGGCGTCCATGTTCAGAGTTTTCCAAAGAATTCTCCACTCCAACTATCCTGGTCACAAGGTAATTTCTATACGAGCCAATTTACCAACTATTTCAGTTATTTCTCAATTAATTTTGCTAAAAAAGTTCCTTCAGAAGTTCGAAAATTTCATAAAATTTTTCATTACAGTGCCACAGGCAAATTTCCGTCTAGTTTCAATTTTTACAAAATACATCAATTTTATTTTAGTAATATCCAATGTATAAACTCTAATCATAGTGATTACATCACTGTAACACTTATGCATTTATGACAAAAATAAGTAGGCAAAATTTGAAACAGTAAAAAGATCAAACAATTTAAAACTGTGTATCTATCCATCTTTTTTTATTTCTTGTATTATTATTATATTTTGAATAAAGATCCCCAGTCTATAATATACTACCACAGTATAACAACATCGGTTGATCAATTTCTAAAAATGACTACTATAATACTAGTGCAACAATTTCGCTTAACAACAAATGCTTTTCTCCGGAGATAGCAAGCCCGCAACAACCGAAACAAAACGCGGAGCTTATTGCCCACTTTGCAGCGATTATGGGCCACGAAATCCGTATGATTTGATAAAGCGGACGGGCGTAACCGTTCGTTTAGACACTATTAACATTCTGAAAATGTTTATCTTCGCCCTCGGTTGCGCGGGAATAAGTCTGGCCCCCGCGTCGTCTCTGTGTACTCTCTGTTTTTCTATTAACTTCGGGTACTTTAGCGAGGAATTTACATTTCTGCAGTCCGCTTAATGGCTGCCGGAAGTGCGGTCTCTCTCTCTCTCTCTCTCTTCTCCGAGGCATGAAAACCGAGTCTCTTACACGCCCCTTCCGCCCTTCCCCTCTGGTTGCGTTGCAGGAACTTCAAAAGTTCGCCGTCTTCATAATCCGTCGTTTCATCGAAGTCGCGCAGAAGAACCGGAAGGCATACATGGAGCTGCTCTTCTGGAAGACCACTCGTGGCGCGACCGAGGTCGTCGAGGGTTACAACGCGGAAACGGATAACAAGAAAGTTTCGCGCAGCCTCTGGACCGAGGCCCAAGAGGACGAGTTACGCACGCTCTTTATGGAACATCAGACTAACAAGTATTCCCAGGGTACGTTCCTCGTGTTCGCAAAATCCTATGATTTACGAGTCTTCTTCAACGGGGTAGCTATCCCCGGATAATTTTCTTTTTTTCCAGGGGCCGCTGGCTCCCTCGCGTTTCGCTCGCGTGCCCTTCTCTTCAAACCCCTAAGTGGGATCCTCAAAATGCACTTGAAAAATCCTATGGTTCAATTAAATTATATGTAATACCCATTCGACTCGTTTTTGAGATGTCAAACAAAAGGTTGTTATTTTTATTTAATTATTTTTACAAGATACAGTGTTTCCTCTACGTATTCCCCTAATGCCTAGCCAGTAAAAGTCCAAGCTACCGATAAAAGTCCCCCTGCTCTTTTCTACTCGGCTTTTCTGTTCGGTGTGGAACAGTATCTCCTGTCCGATATATGTCCCTGACGTGTTCTGGACATATATCGAGTAAAGACTGTACTGCTCAGCTCTACGATTTTGTCAACACTTTGTACGTACAGTACACTCGTTAATGACAATCGATGGGAAATGTTTGAAGAGAAATAATAATCGAGAAAAAATTCCCGACTGGCATAATTAAATTAAAACAGACGGTGAACGCGTTTCGTTTTGTTGCTGCAGGCTACCCAATTATAATCGAATCCAAATACTTTGATAATGTTCCAATTAAAAAGTTTCCCCGTGGTGGTACTTCGATTTTACGAGAACTCGGACGAACTAATTTGCTTTTTATTCCCACGATGATTGGAAATTAGAAATTGATATAGTAATTGATATAGTAATTTTATCGAGGAGGTGTTTAATTTTGTTTCTTTATTTATTGTGTGGAATTATTATGACTTTTGATTGTTTCAATGAGAAATTTTACTTTTCTGGTTTTGAGTATCCAGATATTTGTAAGAATATTTATAGGAATCAATTTCGTAGGGATTGACGGGTGATGGAAAATTTTGTAACAATGGGATGGCGAAGAAGGTATCCTGTGATAAGAGTTTCGGTAATGAGTTTTGGCTGGTCGATAGAGATCTTATTATTTGTAGCCGAGAAATCCTTAACATCAAGATTGTTAGATGCTGCTGAGCAGTTACCGATAATATTAGGTTACTGATAACAACGTCTTCGTTTATCGGCTAACCGAATCACGTACCCCAACGATGATCCGGTTAGGCCACCCCTTCTTCGAATCAATTCACGGACAATATTGATTGACTATAAATAGTACAAACACTATTAACCCCGAACCACCATCCCATTCGAATCCCATTTACATTAATGGAGAAACAAATGGCTGAGATTTCCGACTTGCACTTCTAATTAGCAACAAAGCGCTTCAACCACCGATCAAACTAGACAAACAATTACTTCTTTGTCCTTAAAAGTATTCAGAGATCTATGTGTCTCTTATTATGATGCATAAGAATGATATACGTTTGAATCTCTGCTGATATGAATCCCGTGAAGTTATATTTAATTGATGTGGAAATCGTTATTAACAAATATGACATTCTATCTTTTCAGATCTTGTCGATTGGATATTGGAAAATATTAATCAAGAGAGAAGTCGACGTGGTGTCATCAAGAAGCTGAAGGATTTGTGCCTAATTGTCAACTCCAAGGTTAGTACATTTTAACCCAAAAATTAATTCTTTTAATTTATTACTCGAAACTACTACCCCTGGAAATATACTCGATAAAAATCGTGAATATGCTTGTTGAAAAACAGTAAAATATGAAATAAATATGCTAGAAGAATTGACAATATCTTCTCGATATGACAAATTATATTGGTGCTTGTCATTAATGGAAATATTTTCCACATCAAACACAGAAATAATTATAATAGTGATAATAATAGATAGTAATGGTAGTGAATAGTAATTATAATAGTTATATTAGAGCTTGTCATTAATAGAAATATTTTCCACATCAAATACAGAAATAATTATAGTAGTATTGGTGGTGAATAGCAATTATAATAGTTATAATAGCGCTTGATGTATTTGAATTCGTTTTACTAGCTAGTATATTAAAGAAACAAATTTTGAAAATTTGTGAACACTATGCTCTGGATTGGTAAGAATGAATCCAATTTCCTAAATACAATATTCAAATTCCATTATAGCGAGCTAAAAAATTCTATAAATATGTAAATACATTTTAAAGGTGAATCAAATGTTGGTGGAGGTTTCATTATTAATACTCTGCGAGAATATTAATCGTACTAAATAGACAGGTCGGATATTCTACATACAGTTAATATTTTATTCATTTTGTGTACGTGTTCCCTCTCGCGATATAGCCTGTGTCGTATATTTATTTGAATTAGCCTGGAAAATGGCCGGAAATTGTGGAGTCAGGCAAGAATGTGAACCTAGGAAAATATAGTAACTATATCTGCTCAAGATTATTCCCTACCCTGATCTATGTGGCGTCTGAAGCTGACACACCCTGAGACTGTGTAATACCCGAGTCTTCTAAGAGATATGACTGTATTTATTAAATTTCCTGTTTTTGCGAACCTGTAGTATATCAAAGATGATATAAATTATTTATAACCGACACAACTGAAATTGCTTTTTTCTATCTTCAGTTCTAATTCGAACGTTGCCAAAACAAACATTAAACTAGTTTTCTTAATTTTTTTTTAAAGTTCCACATAACACGCGTCCCGATTCATTTGAAATTATTTTTCAGTGAATTTTTCGACGATTATCGATTGCTCGAGTAAATCAGAATACATGAGTGGTATTTATATGAAATATTATTCTATTTAAAGCAGTTCGAATTTTGCCGAAACAGAAATTCTCTCGATGAACGATAAATTTTCTGTTTCATAAAGTTACTCCGCAATAAATATGATCCTCGAACACTTCATCGAGCAATTCATGCCAGCAAAATGTGACACGAGATTTCATTCTTTTATCAGCGTTCAACCAAATCGCGAGTCGCGCAGCCCCCATTTGCGTTTTCAGATGTACAGGGTGTACCTAAAATCCGCGATCAATACTGAAAATGAAGTAGTCGATACTGGAGAAATAAATTGACCAGAGGTAGAATGCAATTTAGAGTTTGAGTGGATAATTACATACATACGCGAAATTAAGTATGAAACACACAAAATTTTTTATTTCAGGCTTTATTCCCAAAAAGTCTAGTTTGTGTAATTTTTTAAAAAATATTGACCCACTCTTTGAAGACAGAAAGAAAATAATTTATTTTAACATCTAGCAACTAGTTCCCTGAGAATCAAAATTTTCAACCCCTAACTTCAAAAGCGTGTTTCTCGCTTACCGTTCGAGAGATTCGAACGAATCCAAAAGCAAATAATAACTGCACCTCGACTCTACTTCGCCCAATTTTTTCCAAATTTTAGCTCGCCGATTTCAGGGGGGAAAAAAATAATTCATTCCTCAGTAGTCGTCGAAATTCTTTACTTTAATTTTTGTTTCCTTTCCGAAAAACTGAAAGTGACCCTCATATGTCTCGATAAAAAGAAAAGTGTTGGAAGAGCAAATGACAATTGTTGGAAAAATTATTTCGTGCAACGAATTAGCTTACGAGTTCTTTGAAGTCGTGGTGTTACGAGACTCACCCTGTACATTGCATCCCCTAGAACCAGCTCTGGCCTACCGTCACCGAAACCATGAGGGAATCAATGATTTAGAGGAAGCGCGAGAAACGCGGAGGGTGCGCGAGCGGC
The DNA here is from genome assembly GCA_028454245.1 of Halictus quadricinctus. Classification (NCBI taxonomy): domain Eukaryota; kingdom Metazoa; phylum Arthropoda; class Insecta; order Hymenoptera; family Halictidae; genus Halictus; species Halictus quadricinctus. The sequence goes on from CM052124.1 coordinate 3,654,055, forward strand.
GGCAACCCCCAAAAATAAGGTTTCGGATTGGCGTCACTGACGGGATGAACGTATGCAAAAAAGAAAGAAAACCGTAGCCAGAGAATTGCTGTAGGAACTGTAAATTCTCGAGAGACAATTTCTGGAGGTGCTTTCTGTAGCGTGTGTTCTCTATACCTACACAGAGAAAGGGAGAGAGAGAGAGGGAGAGAGAAAAAGTTTCGAGAGAGACGGAGGTCTGTGTCCCTGCGTGGATCACGACTTCCGCTGTGCCAGCAAGAGTTCGTCCCTCTTTTGCTTCTGCTTCTGCTTCTGCTTCTGCCGCTTCTGGTTCGCGCAGGGATGAAAGTATCTCAAGATTTTCTCCTGTCAAGTGTTCCTTTCCGGACGCCCCTCCGACCCCCCGTGAAACGCTATCGCTTTGTTTGCGTTTTCCTTTCAAAGAAGAGCGTATGAAGATTTTGGACAGGAAGCTAGACGTCCTCGGTTTTCCATACACGCGGATATGCGTTCGTGCGCGCGCGCGCGTGCGCGTGTGTGCGCTGCGATTGTCTGTCATCGACCTTTCGATTTCTCAGTTATTGGAACTGTGACAAAAATCGACGAGCTGTGGATTGTTCGCACAGTCGTCCGTGAAATATTCGATCACCAGGCGGGAGTGGGGGGACTCCGGTTTATTCAATTCGATTTTAGTTATTCTAGTTATTCGAGGCGATTTTAACCCTTAACACTCGAATGGAGACAGTAAGGCGCCACTAAAAATTGCTGTATTATTTAATAAATTACTAAACATTTCAGTATTGTACGAGTAAATTGCACTATTTTCGTATGTATAGCATGAAAAAATATATATAGAAGGAAAATATTCTAGGTCGGAAGAAATGTTTCCTTTTGGAGTTAAAATGGCTTCGAGTGCAAAGGGTTAACAGTCAGCTGTCATTTCGGTTCCAATTGTCTATTCTTTGTATTATTATTTTGTCCATAAAATCGAAGGTAAAATGAAGGTCCACTTGTGATCACAATTCTTTTTTTTTTTCACATCGTTTAGTTAACCCAGTTGCAACATTAGCGTGTATATACGCTCGATTTTTCTGGTCACTATCATTATTAGTTAACTAACAAATAAAAATGGAGGCTGTCCTTGGAGATGAATGTAGTAATTCTGATTTTTTCTTACAATGCTGAAATATGAAGTTCTTTTACTTGTAGTCGTTTTTGTACTTAAATATAATTAAAAAAAAGTTTGGTGATAAAGGCCTCCTTTTCATATTTCCTTATGATGCAAATGGGTTAGTTCTTCTAAATTGTTGAAGAAACTCCTCACGAGGTCCACCTTTTTCTTTGTATTATTCTTTTCCATAAAATCGAAGGTAAAATGAAGGTCCACTTGTGATCACAATTTTTTTGTTTTGTCACATCGTTTAGTTCATTCTTCTAAATTGTTGAAGAACCTCCTCGCGAGGTCCACTTTTTCAGAAGTGTTTTGGCTGATTGCATGTTTACAACTGAACGTGTTTGTTATAGATTGTTGGAATAAATTCCGGTGGCAAGGCTGGTGCAAAGAGAGAAACGCGCGGCGGGCTGTTCATTGGCGAGACGCGATGGCGCCCGTTTGGCGTTTTAAAAACGCAACGATACATTTCCTTCGGTGCTCACCTGGAATCGTGGCGGTAATATTAAAATTTCCGTTCACGAGTTTCCAGGCCGGCTTATTCGCTTGAGCGCGTTATTTCTCTTCCCGTACCTCCTCCTTTTCACAAGCTCTGAGAAGCTATCGCTTTGTTTGCCTCTTGCCCTACGAAACACGTATAAACATTTGTATCGAGCGTGAAAGTAAAGAGCGGTACGCGCCAGGCGAGCTTAACCGGTCTCTCCTACCCTCTCCCTCTCTCCCTTTCTCTCTCGAAACCGTACAAAGGCAGAGCCCCGGCTGTAAGAATGTGAAAATGTACACCAGTCGGAAAATAATTTCCCTCATTTTTTCTCCCATTGAAGCTCCCCGCACGAACGCGACGCTACGAGACAAATCAGTCGCTCAAACAAAAATACAGACACTCCCTCCGTATTTGATCACACACTTCCCGACAATTCCGTGGAAAAATCGTTGCTTTCTTTCCACAATCTTTTGTTTTAACGTCCTTCTATAACAATCCCAAATAAATTATCCGACGATCATCGACCTTTAATACTTTTCATTCTATAATCGGCTGAACTTCGCCTTCTGGGACCAAAAATTTTGCACTTCTCTTTACACAATCGTCTGTAGATTTGGTCGAGACAATTCCAAAAATGCAAGTTTCAAAGCGCGGAGTTCACTCGTTCAAAAGTTATACCCTCTAAAAATTTAGAATGTAAGGGTTTAACCCTATAATTCGTTAAAATTACAAAAGCTCTCCAATGACACAAAACCTGCCAAACATTAAAACTATCTGCCAATTGTTCGTCAATTCTTTACCATATATTTTTAATAATATTTTATTTAGACCCATTGGTGTCCCGATTGCACATTCGATTGAAATCGATCACCAGGAAACTAACGACCGGGCGATGAAATACCGGGTCTAAACGGACCCGGGCTCCAGGCGCCCAAGCGTAGAATTATGAAATTCCGAAGATGCGGCCGCTGAAGGATTAAAAAATACGACCGACTTACCGAATAGCCTTCCCCGGCGTGTTCTACGAGGCGGTGCCATAAGTCAGGGGGTTTAAAAATTTCGCTGACGAAAATCAGCAACGTCGATGGCGGCGAGATTCATGGTTATCTTCGTCGGGCCGTGGAATCTAGGCAATTTAACTCTATCCCTTAGCGAGGCGTCCTTCCTTCCCGTTTGTCGAAAACCCGGTCGGACAACATCGTGGTGGGACACCTTGTAACGATAATCTTGAGACATTACCTGGTCTAAGGCGGCTAGGGTGGCTGGGAGCACGTGCGCGCCAAAGAGAAATAGAGGGAAAGTAAGAGGGATGGATGGGGAGGGGTGTAAGGCGACGATATATCTGACTACCGTTAAAACGGTATTACCCCACTTCGAAATTGACGATTAATCATAGGTGTGCACCCGCTGCGCCCGCCCAGGAAAGGGAGCTGATTGCTCTCACACCAGTGATTCGAGGGGCGAAGTCGGCTGTTACCCCGTGTTATTGATTCCTTGACGGATTCTTACACCCCCGAATCTCCAACCCTTTCGGGGATCTAAGCGAATGTTCCGCTGGCATGATGCATCGACTAATAAACGCCTACCCGCCACCCCGTTCCAACAACCATTCCGATTGCTCAGTTTCGTGAAACAATCCGTTTCCCAGGCACTGTAGCCTCCGTCGTCTTCAATCGCTGCTGCTCCGATGAACCTTGTTAACAGAATTATGCAAATTAGAGATTATGGGGCGCCCAGTTTTATATTTCTTTCGTGTTCATTCGATTTTTTGCTTCAAATGAACATAAACTAATAAGTAGAATATTATGATGCAAACCAGTGCCGGGGCACGTGTGCCTCGATTGAGACAAAACCATCCCCACATATTAAAAAGGTAGCCGTGTGCAGCTATTGAGACTGTGACTAACTCGAACTAAAATCATGCTAGGGTCTGAAACTAAACAGTTCTCTCAAAAATAGCATTGTCTAGTCACGTATACCATAAATCGTGTTCAGCAGTTTTACAACTTTCTCTAGTACCTACACAGTGTTTACTCTATATGTGTCACAAATGCCTACTCGATAAAAGTCACAGAATTATCCCCACTGGGTATACCCCGTGAGATGCTGCAAGTACAGCATCCTTTCAGTTTCAGAATCCCTGTTGTGGAATGAATCGCGAAGCACATGGATTGCTTCCAATCGAACTACAGTGTTCACTCTATATATGTCGCAAATGCCTACAGGATAAAAGTCCCAGAACTCTCCCCACCGCCGCGGGGTGTATACCGTGAGGGACCATGAACCGAGTCCTCCGGAGCTTCGCTGTCAAAGAATAATACCTCCTCGCTGATATATGTCACTGGCTAGACCCGTGTTCTGGACATACATCGAGTAAACACTGTAATAAAGATACGCAGTCTACCAAGGATGTTACCACGCGATAAAAGGGTAACAGAAAAATAATTTCATTGGGAATAATTTCCCAAAATCCTTAATTTGAAGGTTTTCGGACTAGAAAAGTGAGGTTAAGATGGCCCCCTTTAACAGAAGTCCCAGAAAATCATTGTTTTCATGAATTGTTAAGTTAAAAAAGTCTACAAATGATTTTGCTTCCGGGAAAAATTAGAGAAAAAAATGGTAGCACCACAGCGTTTCGAGCAGCGGTGCAAAATCGTTTCCCGGCCGTCTTCCGATTGATTAACAAGTGACACGTTCCCGAGGCTGTAACGCGGACGGATTGAACGCGCGTATGCAAATGGTCGATCTCATTTCGGCGTGCATTTTCATGTAAATGTTCCTCGAAGTTCCGTCGCCGGGCATTTCGCACTTTTTGGGTCTCGGTGAATTCTGGTTTTCCGAGAGCTATGTAATACATAATACATGGAACGCGACACGGTCACTTGTTTCGAAAGGTTTTGTTTCGAAAGTTGTCGCATAAAGGATTATTCAAAAGCTAGTCGGACACGCGGAAAGAGGGGAACAAGTATCAGCGCAACAAAACTCGTTGGAATCTCGGTTACCGTGCGCGCCAACCGCTGCGTTAATTCTCTGGCAACCTTTCCGCTCGTAATAATCTTTTCTGCGCTCATTGTCGGAACACTTGGAAACGAACCGATGCGCACCCGTTCACTTATGCCAACCGCACTCTCGTGCAAGCATTCAAACCCCCCGTTTCGAACACAATGGACAAACTCGATTTTTCGTTCGAGGTGTACTCGCGACGCGTTTTCCACGGTACTTAACGAAAACTGCGTCACACTCTTTGCCCTTTCTTTCGTGACTCTTCTTACTACAATGGCTTGCGAAAATATTTCAACCCTTCCAGAAGAGAAATGTTAACTCACCGGGTATTTAAGTTTCACGGTTCCGAATAATCCTCGTACAAGACTTAAAGGATTAACGCTTATCTCGTTAAAGCAGCTGGGATAATAAAACATCTTGCGAGAGGTTATTTGAACCATAATTGCTTCAAATTTCACAGCGTGTTTGCCAAATCTCGAATATTTGGAGCGAAGAAGAAGTTTTTAATACCCGAATCTGTAATGACGATACGAAATAATGGGGTACCGAAAAATAGGGCACTATGCTTAAACTTCACCTTGGCAACCCGGAAATTTTTTATTTTTTCTCCACATAATCCTGTACGTCTTGACGAGAGTGTGCCAAAAATGGAAGTTTTAAGGTGAGGAATTCACGGGTTCAAAATATGAGTTCGTTCTAAATTATTTTCATCAAGCCCCGCAATCCTTTTTCTTTTGTAATGAACCATTTTATACGTCGTCACGCCCACCAAGCTACCCTCCCAAAAACCATAATGACGACACGAAGAAGTGAAAAACAGAAAAATACTTCTTCGAGCGGAAATAAGTGGAAATAATCTAGGGACAAGATGAAATCACAGTTAATTAAAAAATAAAGGGAGCACATTTCGAGGGGTGTAATTTTATATCGCCCCTAGCTCGCCTGGTCGAGTTCTTCAGGGTCGCTTTCGAAATTCCGCTCGCAGGATAAAACAGTTCGCCCCGGACTATTGGTGACCCGAAGTCTGTTTGCGCAGCTCGAGAAACAATGGAACAAACTTCTAAGCTGTGTTTGCGCCCGATGCCCTAAGTCTGTCGGGTTTGACAATGCTCGGGGAAAATCTATTGAACCGTGGAGGGATGGAATAGCTCCTCCCGGTCGTCTAAAGATTTAGCTACGCAAATGAACGGCACGGAACACACGGATAAAGCGAGCGAGCGAGAGACAAAGAGAAAGAGAGAGCGAGAGACAGAGAGACAAGAGAAGAAGAAGAAGAAGAAGAAGAGGAAAGAGAGAAAGGGGATGAGTATTATCGATTCGCCGAGGGAAAATCCATGAAACTGGGTCTTAGTCGGCGGAAGCGTTTCATTTAAATAATTTCATGCGTGGGTACCTTTCATTCCTCTAAACTGAATGCCGCCGGAGAGAGAGTCTACCCTTGGCCGGGGGTGGTGGTGGTGGGGTGTCGGGGGTGTTCATTTGACATTCATTTAGTCGGTGAAGTCGCGCGACGCTACGCGACAGCCATTTAGGACAACCCAGCGAAATCCTCTCGGGGTAGGTTGAAACGTAATCATCGGAAAACAAGCGTCTTATTTTTACCCTCTTCCCCCTCCCCCTATCTCTATTAGGAGAAATGAGGGCTCCAAACCTGGGAATTAGATTTTACACTCTTCTACTGTTTTCTTTTTTCTTGCTTTGCCCCCCTCCCCACGCGAGACTTATTTGTGCAATAAATTGCTGCTAGCCCCCCACCCCCGACCCTTAACTAGGGGGTTGTTGCTGAATGCGTAGAACACGCAAGCTGCAGGGCACTTCAGGAAGGGATGAATTTAATTGCAGCATGCAGCTTGTGGACAAGAAATTGCGGCTCGCCGGGATTTATAATATAACGAGAAATTAAAAATTTCGACCGGTCGGGCACGCCGGTTTGTTAGCACTTCCGCGTGCTGCAAATTTATAATTGCGGCCCCGTGTAATTAGAATTCGATGTTGATCATAATGCGAAGGCGTTGATTACGGACTTTCGTGGGAAATTCAATTTTTACGGTCAATAGAGGCGACATTTTAACGAGAACTTTTATGCACTGTGAATACTCTATATATGACGCAATATATACTCACTCTATATATGACGCAAATGCCTAGAGGATAAAAGTCCCAGAACTATCCCCACTGCCGCGGGGTACACCCCCTGTGATCGGCCACGATCCTCTGGAGCTTCGCTGTCAAAGAGTAATATCTCCTACCCGATATATGTCACTGACTGGACCCGCGTTTTGGACAAATATCGGGTAAACACTACTACTCTACAAATTAAGTAATTTTAATTCTAATATGAATTTACCGTTCATCCTCGATTAAGAATCCTGGCGGCGGCCAGTTGTTATTAGACTTAATTATCATTTAATTGTCATTATCACTGGAGCGTATATACACGCTCAATTTATGCTGAAATATGCTTTTACTTGTAGTCATTTTTGTACTTAAATATAATTAAAAGGAAAAAGTTTGGTGATGAAGGCCTTCTTTTCATATTTCCTTACGATGCAAATGGGTTAATAAAAATATCAAATTTCAAAAATTTTTTAAAACCAGATATATGCAAATAAAAATTGGCAGGTAAGAATGCGAAAAAAGAAAGATTGTGCAACCTGTTGAGAATTACAGTCTCACGACGAACAACGACGCGGTTATGCGTTATTGTTCTGTTAAACTCCACGAAAATTGTTGCAGGAGGTACGAGGCGACATACAGAAGAGGCTCCCTAAAGAGTGGTCCGAGGAGGAGGTTGCTCAGCTCGCGGAGCTCTGGGAGCTACGTAAAGATGATGACGGTAATTTTTGAACTTTAATCAGATGAATCCCACAAGCGATGAACATCTTCCAGGGCTAGCTTGGGCCGTGCCTTGAATCAGTCGAGGAATTTTACGAATTTGCTCGCCCGGGGAATTCATTAGCGCCCGCGACCGATTCACGAGATTTAATTAAGCGCCCGGGCATCGGGTAACGGCTGGCTTGGCATCTTATAGCAATAATTCGGATCCGTTCGAAACGAATGAAGAATAATACCGTTTGCCGATCGAATTGTTCAGGGGTCCTGTAAAACTTGTTTCATTTCCGCACGGGGGTCGCGCCCCTTCACAATCGTTTTCTCGTTGACCCCGCGAAAGTTCCGCGAACGTGTTTCGTAGCTCTTTTATTCCATATTTTAATTCTCCTCTGAGCCGACTGTTGTTATAAACAAATAGCAGAGAATCATTCGGTGAGTTAACTAGACTGCAGATTTTTGCGCAAATTCGCTGTAATAGACATTACATTGTAAGAAGAGGGCTACTTTTAATATTAGACCTTCTGGAGAAGATCATTTCGAAAAAATTATTTCGTGTTCTTGCCGAGTGACAAACTTTTGAAAAAAAAAAATATGTGAAGGCAACCCCCGAGGGTAAAATAGTGTTTGATTCTGGTTTTATCGATTCCCTATATCTTAATCTCTGTGACAGCTTGCCGCAGAACAAAGTATAATCGCACACAACTTCGCATAACTTTTGAACCAGTGAATTCCTCGCCTTGAAACTTCGATTTTCAGCATTTTCTCTTCAAGATGTGCACGACTGTATAGTAAAAAGTGAAAAATTTCTGGGTTGTCCAGGTGAAGTTTAACTCGATCCTTTAATACCCATGGTTCTACGAATGTGTGCATCAGCGAATGCGCAAAAATCTACGGACTAGACACACGCACACCGGTGCGAAAGAGAAACAGATTCGAAGAGAGTGACCTCTGAAACTAAGCGTCTTTCACCCATCATAATTTTTTAATTGAGAAAGGGGACGAGTTCCCTCTGTATTGTCGTAGCCCGATGCGAATCGGCCGTCAGGAGCAAAGCTCGTCCCCCCGCTTATCAGAAAATGGATTTCCTCTTTTCACTAATTTAATTCCGGGCGGACGCTGCTTATTACACCGAGAACGCTCCGGGTAGGGGTGGGGGAGGGGGAGGGATGGATCGGATTGAATCAACGTTTCGTTCCGTTCGCCGTCGAATTAATGCCGATACGATTTTACGGTTGTATACAACACAGATCCGGTGGATATGATCTTCAATGGGCTCACAATAAAGCGGTCGAAGCCAAAGATCAAGGAGAAGCTTTTGGAATTAGGATTGGCCGCGGATTCGAAGGCGCTGCGCAAGAAGCGGTCCAGCAAAAGCAACCAAGGTAAGTGTGTTCCACTCTCCCTTTCTGTCTTTCATTCGCCGCACCATCCCCTTCCCCTCTGGAAATCCACCACCACCCCCTTTTCCATCCCCCCGCATCTGCCGACAGTCTTCTCAATCTATGGCCGTTTGGCTCTCTTTACTCCTCTCTCTTTTCCCAGCCCTTTCTCCCCGGGTCTCAAGCGGCTCTGAAGCACTCCTTGTTCTGCCCAATCCTATCCCATTCCATTCGCATCTGTCTTTCTTACTATCCTCAGATTCTGCGACTATTCCCATTCGATCAGTCTTCTGCTAATACGATTGCCAGCGACTGCATAGACCGGAGGGGAATAAAAGCATCGGCGGAGAGAGAGAAAGAGAGGGAGAAAGGGAGAGAGAGAGATGGGAAGAAATCTCTGGCCCCTGGGAGGAAATGAAAGGGGAGATCAATTTGTACCGAATCTTCTTGTAGAACCCTCCTACCTCGTTCTTTATGATCCAGGCCAGGAGGAAAAAAAAACCTTTCGCCTATATCGTCAGAGATCAGGTTATATAGACTTTGTTTTCTCCTCGGCCCTCTGTCCCACGATCGAGCACACACAATCGGCCGAATTAATTGGGTACACCCAGGAGATCGACCCCCGAAGATAATTTAATAGAAAAATGCCGGTGCTTGGTATTGTCGTCGATGACTGTGCCACACGGAAATGCTTGAGCGTTAATACTCCATTTTGTTCATCCAATTTCTCCCGCTTCGATGTACCGTAACGTCACGCGTATGATCGAACGACTCCAACCAACCCCCTCGCAGTTTATTTGCGCGAAATTGTTACACAGCATGCAATTTGTGGGGACACCGCTGGGATAACGATTTTGAAAACGACGGGATTTTTTGTTTGAGAAAATTTGCGGATTTTCTCTTTTAAACGTGACGTCGCGTGTTTGCGGATTTGTACGAGAAATGGTAATTTCTCGGTTCCCAAGGTGAAGTTAAGGCGAAACGAATTAGGTAGACAATTACGCGTAACTTTTGAACCGGTGAATTCCTCGCATTGAAACTTCGATTTTTGGCATTTTCTCGTCGAGACGTACAGAATTGTATTAGTAAAAAGTTGAAAATTTCTGGGTTGCCAAGGTGAAGTTTAACCGTTATTTCGTTTCCCGGTCATTTTAATCAGTCAGAACTAAATCAACAGTATTTATGAACTCTTTATGCCATTACATTACTGCTTTGTATTTGGTATTCAAAATTGATTGTTAGAACGTTCGCTATTGAAACTGTTATGACAACTGAAAAATTTATTAAGGAATATCATAATGGCGAGTCAAAGATTTTTAAGGGCTGTCAAATGACGGTTGAAATTGTTTATGTCGGGTAGTATCGAATAAGACAAGATGACGGGTGTGAGACACATTCTTGTTTATCCGCGAAACTGCTGAATAAATTTATTTACTCAAGCGTGTAGCGTAACAAGAACCGCGCAACACCTGAATAGATGCAGTCTTAGCGCACCTGGGTCTCTTTTTACATTGCACGTTTTTACGCAACTAACTTTCGCTCAGCTTTCGTAACGCGTTTTGTTTATTTTGACAGTCTTTTAAGATGCTTTGTTTACTTTCACGCGGTTTTTTTTAAGTAGTTTGCGCGGTTTTTAACGCGTTCTTTAACCTTGTAAAAAGAGAACCTAATATTTGTACAAAGAAGAGTGGCAGCTAAACGTTTTTATTTATCCATAATTAAGTTTAAATATTATAATGATGTAATATTGTTTCTAATGCTTTCCACTGCGTAAAAAGAGATTCTAACATCTGTAATTCATTTATTAATTTATCACAGTGGTATGTTATAGTTTTTAATCATTTTCACTGTGTAAAAAGAAGTTTTAATAATTTAACAAATCCTAATATTTCTATAAACTAATAGTCTCGTTCAGTGTTAAATCAATCTACTGTCAACTTACAATATCGCAGTGATCCCATTCGATATTCTCGCCGCATCGTCACCATCGCATAACAGCACGAAAATTACACCGCCATAGTTGTCCGTTCGTAAGAAACTCCTCCACTTCGATAAAACCTCAAACACACTCGCCGTCCAAGAAAAACCAGCACTTTCGCAGACCATTTCACCCACACTGTCGCGACTAAACGAGATCCAACACGTGCCGGTTAACGTTCGCACAACAACTGAACTGTCCTTAGATTGCATTATTATTTCGACAATAACCCATTTTCCAGGTAGAATCGCGGACACGACTCCCACTCTCGGTTTAACGTTGTGTTTACTTCTGTTATCGCGTTTCATTATACTGAGTTATTGAATGGCCCCAAGTCGTTCCCTTATTTTCAATTATTCACCCTCGGAAAAGCGTATACAACAAATACATACTACGTACAGTCAATCGAAAAATCTCCCTACAACCTTTGAAATCATTACTTTTTTTAAAAGGGGACCACATGACTCGAGCTTGGCCAACATTTTGACAGAATTAGTTTACTAAATTATGTGTAAAGAAAATTTCACAAAAACTTGTAATTGACTGATTTAATTTACCGACTTCCCAACTTTTTTATATGAGTCTGCAATGAAAATTTAAGAAATGTCTTTCATCGAAATTGATTAATTGGTTTATGCGTCGTAAACAATTGGTAAAAATTACAGTTTTTCACTCAATTTTCACCAGTTTTAATCGTTTATAACTCGTAAATCGATCGACAAGTTACAATAAAATTTTCAACATCTACGCGAGTCTACGAACCGCATTTCTTAAATTTTCGTTGCAAGCCGAAATGAGAAAGTTCCAAAAATCGAACTTTACTATTTTTTTTTTCGTAATTTCGACTAAACGCAATTTTTCTATTCGTCAGAAAAGTGACTCTGTTTTAAAGCGTGTGCCATCGATTAAGAGACTGTACATTTAATTACGGATAACTTCAAAAACAGATTAATTTCGACAAAAGTATGACTCACATATTCGAAACGTGATATCAGTTAATGAATGCGGTAGAGTCGTTCATTTTGGTATCGGTCCAGCTGGATTGCCAGTAACATTGTGCAGCGCATCGAATGTTATGAATATAGACAACACTATTGAAATAACGTTTGCATTTCTAGCTCGACATTGCGCACGAACGGGAGCCCCGTCTCGGTCGGATCTCGTCACGGAATACAAATTTGGTTATTTAATATCGGAGGACTCGAATTCTGCTCGTAGTTTTCAAGGCCCGGGAGCCGATACGACTGATCCCCTCCCCTCCCCCGCTCCGCTATTACGCGCGCGGTTCTACGAATTCCATATTTATTATGGTCGCATTGTCCTTCTGTGTACTCCTACCCGCGCGTACCATCCCCGGCGTTCACCGTCGACTTATTTTCATTCAATACCTTACGATAGATCGCATTGTGCCCGTGCACAATATATACAAGGTTAAGAGATGAAGTATAAAAGACGAAGCTTTGTCTCGGCTTACGTGCGGTATTGAAATAACGTTTCCACGCGCGTTCCTGCTCGTGGCCGGAATGCGGTTTCGCGACGCGAAATTTCCGCTGCCTCGACCAACCAACGGCGGGCGGATCTCGAAACTATTTCAACACAAAAACTTCCGATTCTATAAAAAGTCGAATAAATTTCGACTCTGTTCCTCCATTCTCTTCTAAGATATTTTCACGTAATCTAGCGGATGGTTAAACTTCAGCTTGACAACCCAGAAATTCTTAATTTTTTCTTTATATAAACCTGTACATCTTGGCGAGAAAATGTCAAAAATCAAAGTTTAAAGATGAGGAATTCACTGAATCAAAAGTTTAGGGCAACAGTATCAATAATATCGACTTTTCGTACTAATTTTTGCGAATCACTTGAGAGGCACGATCTGTGCCCTGCTTCCGAATTGCGCCCGACCATTTTTAACATAAACGCGGTCCGATAATTAGAAATTTCGAGAACCGTACGATCGAGATATTTGCGAGAACATTTCCTCGGAATTCGGTGTGCACCGGTGCGGCTTGGCTGATATCGAAAGAAGCAATACCCGGCGAAATTTATATCCATTTCCACGTGCTCTGCAAAAAGGGAAATCGTCGTGGGAAACACGGTCTGTTAGTAATTCAGACGAGAATGAAAGCAGCGACGAAGAAGCTGGAAAATCCTCGAGACGTGGCAGCCAGGCTCCCAATAAACCGGCAAACAGGAAAACGAAGACGAGCAGGAAGAAGAAAGAGCCGGCGGTAGTCTACACGGATGCACAATTATCTGGACTCTTGAGGGACGTCATCGAAAAAAGTGAGTAACACCGTGTCCCCTTCCCTTTACTTTTGTCAGCTTTCCCGGAGCAGCGCCCGGTGATTTATGGGAAGAAAATTCCCGGCAACAACTTCGAATATTGCGCAGTCCCTTCTTGCGTGGAGGACAAATGTCCTTTTAGAAAGACAGAGATACATAGAATAGGACCGCGGTGGAAAACGGGAGAGACCAATAGCGATCATTTTGAACAAAAAAAAAAACACCCAACCGGAAAAAGTAATGACATGTCAGACTCCTGGTTGCGGTACAAATGTAGCCTCGCGCTGGGGTGAGTTCATCCCCCGAACGGATTTTCAAAAGGATATCCTTAAAAAACGATCTCCGCACCCCCTTTGTGTCAAGCCAATGCGCTTGTCACCTATCAGAAGGAAGATCCTTTGGTCCCGGCGCTAACGTGTCAAAGAGGGAACGCGCTTTCTCTCCCAGAGTGTTCTTGAAATTCGGTTTCGCCGCGTCATGAACATGCTAGATTCCTTTTTTTTTTTTTTTCGAGAACGATGCCGCGCGCTCCTTCGCCAATATTAACTAACACACGGAATTGCGAATTCCGGGCGCGTGGGCGGTGAAATTTAGGGTATGACATAGTTTCGTTCGGGAAATGTTTTGTTAGATTCCTCGGTTCGTCTATTTATGCGAAAAATTGCTCGTCGGAATTCTAAGCGGAGCTTGAAAACGAATTTTAAAAATTAGCTGATCTAAGAGCCGAGGACAAGATTACCGAGGTCACCTTGTTGGGAATTTTGGCAAAAATATGGAAAGCCCTGGATCAATGTAATTTTGCCGGGCGATGTAATAACAAATTTTTTTTTTCTCCCCCGTAAATCAGATATGAGCGAGGCTTTGGAATGGATCAAGGAATCCCTGCAGGATATCCTGGACGATCGAGACGAGGAAAGCACCGAAGGTATTCCCTTAGTCCCGCTGACAGATTATTCGTCGGCCGCGATGGATTCGCCGAGCTTTCAAAAGCTTCTTCGGTCTATGGGATTCACGCCTCCGTTTGATGAACAGGAATCTTATTGGCGTATACCGGCTAATATGCTTACGACCACCATTCAAAAGCGTTGCAATCTTATCGGCGCCGCATTGGCCGGGAATTTCGTTGCTGAAGGTATATAAGTCCCCTTTGTATTTTTAAAGCTGTTTCTCAACTTATTCCTACAAATGATTCTCAATGCCGTTCTTAAGCTGCTTCTCTCGCTCCTCGTTCCCGCAACTTAATTTTTCCCTCGGTGTCGAATTGCTGCAATAATATAAAATCAATGGTGACGGAAAGATAAAGCGAATCGGGAAGTTGAAAGAGTTACAGAAAGTTTTCATAGGTTTCATTCAAAATAACTCTTACTTGCGATGCATTTATATGATTTGTAACTGAATGTAATGATTTGTAAATAAGTAAAAAGCTGGCTAGATGTCACAACAATTATCGAATCCGTAGGAATTTTATTCCTCGAACTATTTCAAGCCGAATAATACGCATTATTCAATCTTGTTGAACTTGAAATTTGTGAAACCATTTAATTTTTTAATCGACTTGAACAGAACCAGAACCACCCCGACGCAAAACAAAATCCGAAATGGCCAGCGAAAGTGAGGACGAAGTTGACGCATTGGAGACCATTAAAAAATACTTTGCCTCGAAAGGTACGTTCCTAATTTTCCGAATCGGGCGTCTACAAAATTAGTTGGCTGAACTCTACTTCAGGAAACCAGAAATTTTTAACTTCTTTTTACGTAACCCAGTCGATTTCGACGAGAGAATGCTGAAAACCCAAGTTTTAATCATAGGAGATCAGTAGTTCGAAAGTTATGCGTGTGTAAAGATGTGCGATTTTCAGCGTTTTTGACGGGGTCAGGTCACCCCAGTGGGTTCCTAACATTACAACTTGGATTTTCGGCATTTTCTCGCGAAAATCTACAGAATTCGTGGTTTCCTGAGGTAAAGTTTAACCAATTAGTTTATTGCATATTTTACAACAGAACAAGAAGAAAAGGCAGGGCCACCTATTCCTCTTGACTCCGATTCCGACGTCGAAATGAACAAGAAATCAAAACCACCTAAGAGCTCCAAGTTGCCAGCAAGATCGAGGAAAAAGGTGATCGTAGTAAGCGATAAAGAAAGGGTTGCAACCCCTCAGACACTCGGTATGCATCAAACTATTCTAGAAAAACAGCTTCACCGCCTCGGTGATGCGGTTTATTAACTGCTTAACACGTTAACTGTCGAATTACAAAAAATTGTACAAAACCACAGAAAGATAGGCACTGAAAGATTGTAAATTACCAGTAGACTGCGGATCTATATTGCAAAATAAAAATGTTGTGCATTTGATCTGGCTTAACTTCACCTTGGATTCGTGATCCCGTATAGGATTCTCTATATTTTAATTACTGTTCGATGATAGCTTGTTCCAGAACAAAGTGTAATCACTCGAGATTGAACACGCATAATTTTTGAACCAGTGAATTCCTCGCCTTGAAACTTCAATTTCAGGTATTTTCTCGTCAACATGTACAAGACTATATAGTAAAAAATTCAAAATTTCTGGGTTGCCAAGGTGAAGTTTAACCTTTGATCTTGGTATTGCGACAGCCAGCGAAACAGTGAGCGTGTTAAGAATTCCCAAGGTGCTTCTGGGATTTGTATAAATAAATTTGAATCGATTGATTACCAGAATCTGCGGAGAAGCCAGTAATAAAAGGAAGAGGGTATCGCGTAAAGTTTCTGGTAGACTCTTCCGATTCTGAGCTGGAGGATCACGGTGCAGGCGCCGAGAACACAGGTAAAGAGACTAGAGTCAAACGAGCGAACTAGCATAGAAGAGACGACACTATTTTGTTCTTGCTCATTAAACGAACATTTCTGTTAGACGACGGGAAAAGAAATCGGCCGGACAGTTCGTGGGACGAACGTGGAACAACGAAAAAACGTCGTCTACTGGACAGCGAGGAGGAAGACGACCCATTAATGTCTCAGAACACCGTGGTGAAACACGCTAGGTTGATAATTAGCGACGACGAGGATGAAACGGGCGAAAAACAACGCGATCAACCAGGCTCATCTCGGGCAATTATTAGCGACGACGACGATTAACGAAAGCCGGCGACCATTGCCCCTCTTCAAACCCATTTTATATGCCATTATTTTCTTAACAGAGCATTTTTTAATCTATTTTCGTATAACGCTTAATTATCCTTATGTACTCCTTTGATAAATAAATAATTTCCTATAATAATAACTGTGTTATTAATTTTTATTCAGAGTTTTATGCCGTGTTTATTAGGGATACAATTAATGATGATGAGAGCTTACTTTTGCGTCGTGGAAATTCAAATTTTGCAATAAAAGCTGGTGTCCATTAGATAACACAGGGTGTTTGAAGATTAGAAGAAGAAGATTAAACACAGTAATATATATATATAATAAAATAACAAGTGGCATAAAATATGAATTCAGCGCCATTCTTTGTAGCGGAAATACGCTCAAACTGCTAGACAAACATTACCGACAGGGCTATCGGATGGGATTTATCGATTTTTCGTCGGGATCTCGATTTTTTTCTAGAAACTGACATGAGCCTATCATGAAGTACATTCTCTCAGCTTTAATTCAAGCTTTCAAATGTTCGAAAATTTTCACGGGAATATATCCTAAAATTGAATCGAAGTAACCCGTGACACCGGGTAACCCATGGTGCCAAAACCCCTAAATTTAAAATAAAGATTTAAATACTTGAAGAACACTGCAGAGGGAGCCAATTTATGTGCCGACGAAAGAAAAAATCATTTTCTGCATTACCTGATGGAGAATGTTGGGTCCCTTTGTTTGCTGATGAGGTCGCCACACGTGTACCAAAATGGCGGCGTAAAAAGGTTGTATTTCTGTTTTGCGGCTCACGAGACATACACAAATTCGGTCCACGTAGAAAATGTTATTCCGATTTTGCAACCTATGCTACAAGAATGCGGACTCGCCATTCGCGAAATTTTCAAGGCATTATGTAAACGATTTTTTATTTCTTAAGTTATATATCTTAGATTAGGTTGTAGTCTACATTTACCGGGTTAACTCTGTAAATTTTTGTTTAGGCAAAAGCAGCCGCTAAAGCAAGTAAAAATGAAGAACAATTGCCCGATGTCTCGCCGAAGAAAGAGAAGGGGAAGATTAAAATAATAGAATGCAAACGTAAGACTTTCAATTTTTATAAGGGTATGGCTTATAAAAAGAAAGAAATTATACCATTAGCTAGCCAGAAATGGAACCACCGAAAATCTAAAGGCGACTACTTCACTATATATCCTTTCTACGAGGTACCTCGTTATCCATTACCATACAATTTTGTTATGAAATTATAACTCACTTCATTCTGCTTTTTTTCAGGACAATATACAAGAATCCAACGAAGAGTCTCTTACATTCGATGACCTTAATCTAAATCTCGCTGTACATAATCAATTGGAAAAATTCAACATCAAGGAACCCTTAGAAATTCAACAACTAGGAATACCAAAAGTACTCTCTGGCCATCATACATTGTTAACAGCGGAAACAGGCTGTGGCAAAACATTGGCTTACCTGTTGCCACTGATGTCCCGGATATTACAATGGAAAACAGTTAAGAGTAATCCTATGAACTGTCCCTTTGTCGTAATTGTGACCCCTACTAGAGAGCTGGCAGTACAAATCGGAGTAGGTATTCAATAATTAGTATTGTACACCTTGGTGCAAAAACTGGGTGAATCCAGATATTGGAGACTGCTCTTGCACCAAGAAATTGGCAGGTTTCTGCATCAAAGTCTTCTACTACTGTATGACGCAATGTCATTTCTACTTTTCAGATAGAATCAATCAAATGGTGCAAACCGTTGGGTATTAATATAAAGCTGCTTACTGGTGGAAGGACGAAAAAAAAAATGTTGGATCCTCCAGTTGACAGAGTTGATATACTAATCGGTAGTTACGGTGTTATCAGTAAATTGTTCACGGTTGGCGTCTACAAAAGGGAATTAATACGATGCGTGGTTCTGGACGAAGTGGATGCCTTATTCCACTATACCTTCGAGGAGTCGCTGAAAATATTCCTACAAAAACTGCCTGTGTGTAATCACGATCAAAAAAGATATTTTAACAAAATAGATGTTACAACGAGCCTTCGTTTATGCAGATAGGATACCATCAGTACTCGGACGAAGAGTTCCCGGAGACTGTGCAACTCATTTTAGCTTCTGCCACGATTCCCTCGCGCATGGAGAATGTTTTAGGCGATATTATAAACGTAAGCGAAGCAGGATTTGGAAGATATGATACGGGGTTTTAATGATTGACGATACGTAGGTGGACTCGTTGGACCACGTGACCACGGGGAAGCTGCACAGGATACTGGTCCCGCAGAAATTCGTTCGGACGATGCCCAGCGAGAAACCAGTCCTGCTCTTAAAGTATATAAAGCCGAAAGTCGCGAGAAAAGAGTCCGTCATTGTATTTAGCAATTCTAACACCACTTCTTACTGGATGAAGCTGTTCCTAGACGAATGCGGCGTGCCGACTACCACTTTGCACGGCAGTATGTCTTTGAAAGTACGGATAGGGAAATACGGAGAGTTCATTAACGGTCATACGCACGTTTTATCAACGACGAACGCAGGATCCAGAGGTCTGGACACGGTGATGGTCAATCACATTCTGAATTACGATTTCCCGTTGGACACGGCTTCGTACATTCACAGGTGGGTGTCCTAACTTGACCACTCTAAATATCTCGCTTGATTTTAATGACAGAGAAAAGAGTACTTAACTTTCGTATCCTTATTTCATCAAATAAATTACTTTCATTTTATGGAATCTTTGAGGTTAATGAACTGGCACTGAAAGTGTTAACCAATAAGAAATTTAGGGTGGTATCTGTTTACACCGTGAAGGTAAACACGGATCAATGGAACAGATCTAATTAATTTCTGGAACTTGCCGGGTGTTGTACACCAAATTAAAGTATAATATTTCACACAGATGTGGCAGAACTGGCCGAGTAGGCACAATTGGTGATTGCCGTGTGACGAATTTCATATGCAGACCACCGGAAATCGTTCTGACCCAGAAGATCGAATGGGCCACCAGGAGGATGAAGCCGATACCCATTGTCGACCTTCAGCATCCAGAGGAACAACCAGCCGCGCAAGAGGAGATGCTACCAGAAGAAGAATACGAAGAACGAATAATCGAAAGCTTGGACAATGCGCAGGATTTTCCATATTGAAGCGTGTAGGGCTCTTGTATGCTTTGAATAAAGGAAAGAATCGTCGCGATTGATCGCTGATCTTCGTTAGCCCCCTCCCAGTGTCTTCGTCGAGCGTATGCGAAGTCACTCGAGAAAAAAGACGTCTTGGATGAAACCTTTGGAGTGACCCCCGATGGGATCAAAGAATCGACCGAGTGTCGTTGCCCTTCTAGCCGTTTCCACGAAAACCCAATCTGCCAGTTGCGTTTTATTGCTATCCTTCTCGGGGTTCCCCTAATTTCACGTGGACAGTACTTTGATGCTTCTTGAGAGACGAAGCGAGCTAAGAGAAGACCTTGCCACCTTCCACTTTTCCATTAGCTAGCAGGGTCCCAGTCCTAATTTTCTTCTTATACCGGTGGGTCTTTATGGAAAAGTGGTCTGCGTCGATCTCAATGAAGTAGTTTGAGAGCTGCGATTTAAAGATCGAGGATTTTCGAATTTCAAAGTTATGGTTGGAGGAAGGAAACGATCACGACCCACACGTACATCCGTCGGTCCAATATTCCGTCATGTCCGGCGACACTCCCACGCTCGCCGCCTACGCCTAGCAAATAGAACTGCCTGAAGGCAGACCGTGCGTCTAGACCAGTTTATTAATCGCATTGTGTTTTAGCGAAATGAAACGCACGAGTGAAACATTTCGTGCTCCCTTGATTAGGGCGTGTCGACGACTCTACGTCCGTGTCCTCTGGAGAACGGTATAATTCGTGACAATTTAATCATTGTTTGCGCGGCCAACATTTCTTTACAATGAAACTCTAGATGTCATCCTTGACTGTTCATACGCGGTAGATCGAAAGACTAACTTTGGAGAAAGGGATAGGCCAGAGACAGTGACCCACACACACACACACACACACGTGTGTTATAAACGCATGCACTGCTCTATGTATTTAACACTAGAACTACCGGACCAGTCAAAATGACCGGTTCCTAATATTTTTCTCCTTAAATTATAAAAATGTTTTCTATTGTCTGTTTTCTATAAGGATTTCATTCGAACCTCATCTTCAGGATAGATAATCGATTGGCAAAGATTTTTCTCTTTCGCCTTATTATATTCGAGACTTTAGAGTGTTTCTGATATTTTATGAGGTCTCCTTTTATTAATGGGGTAACGGGAGATTCGACGATGATGTCGGACACACGCGACCAGTATACCGAAGAAAATGAATTGATCGAATCACGAACAAAGAGAATCAGATCAGAGCATCCATTGTAAGAGGTTAAATCGTGTCAAGTACGAGTACCGATGAACTTTTGGTCGAAAAGAACTGTACGATCGAGTGCTCGTGCAAACGGTCATGCCATTTCCAGCGGAAACTGTCGGCAATCGCGATTCCCAATTAAGGGAACATTGCGTTTCGAAAATTTTGCAACCTTTTCAATTTTTTTTACTAAAATATAGATCAATCGCGATTCTTAGCATTTGAAAATGACAATTACCTGAATCTTCAAACGCAGAAGTGATTCCCATCAGCATTCAGAAGCGATTTCTATCACGATCACTCCAGGTCTGCGAACAAAATGAATATTTCTCTTATTTCAAAAAAAGTAATCATAAAGAAAGCATCATAAGTAGACTGTGGATTTTCATGCAAAATAAAAATTATCAATCTTCTTTAAAAAAGCCAATATAACAAATATATCCTTAAATGCATCTAATATTTTTCCATTTTTGTATTTGACATATTCAGTCTTGTCATAAACGCATGGTACCCGCAGTCTAATCATACTGATTTACGCACCCGACTGCTGGCAATTAAACTAAATGAATAGCATTCGGAAATGTAACGAAAAATACAAAAAAAGTACACTTTAAAAACTGAATAATTACATTTACACGATATAGTAACACAAGTAAATAAATCGGTTTGCTTTTACATAACTTGTTTGCCGAACCAGAAGCATTATTTTTCTTCGTCGTGAGTCATATTCGAAAATGACTGGTGAAACATTTTCCTGCATAATGCAAAAATATTTTCCGATACATTCGAATGCAAAATATCTATCAACAAAATATGCATGACTTACACTATATTGATAATCACCGTGCGCGAATTATCCTTTGCTGTTTGTCCCCGCGTGGAATCATCCCCACCACGATCCGCCTGACCATAATCCGTGGAGCAGCCAGTAGAACGGCTATAGTTCCGAAAGGCACGCGCTTTGCATCATGTTGGAGGGGATCCGAGGACCGGGCTGGTAGAAGGGAACTCAGTATAGTGGCGGCGCGCAACCTGTTAGCGTCGTTTCATCGTGTTCCGTTTCGGGTCCCGCTTGTCGTCGACTTTTCCCGTCGTCGGTTCAGCTGCGTCATAGTGATCCGTCTGACAGGATCTATCGTCGGGATCCTCGTGGAAGTGCTCAGAGAGAAGAACGCGTTCGATCGATCCAGGGATAGATCCAGGGCGATCCAGGGGTCTCGAGGGGGAGTGAAGAGCGAGCGGAAATCGCGTTACGCCTCTAGCGGAAGGAGGATCGATCTGCGGGGGGAAGGATCCACGGGTGGTGTGATCGAGCCGAGACCGAGACCGAGAGGATCGAGAGAACAGAAAACGCGTCCGGCGAAGTTGTGGATCTTATGCGGTTGCCCGCGATCCGAGCTGCAGCCGAGGAAACACGAGTGCGTCGGGCCCCGGTGATTCATAGATCGCGCGCCATAGATCTCGCGTGTCCAGTGCGGTTGTGGGAAGCGAGATCGCGGCGAGACGAGATCGACGAAGGAATGCACGGTGTCCACGAGTGGTGCTACTCGCCGATTCGGTTTATTTAGTGGTGGGCAGAGGGGACCGGAAGCCGTTATATTGGAGAGGAAGCGGGAAAGCGGCGTGCCGCTCTTCTGTGTACCGAGGCAGAGGCGATCGTCGCAGCCGGAAAATGTAAGTGCCCCGAATTTTGATCTTTCGATATTATCGTTTTACGACCGATCCGACACGCTACGAAACCTCCCCTCCCCTCCCCTACCGAGGAATACCGATAGCCGAAGGTCACCGATGCGTTCATTCAGAACACGTTTACTATGCACGCGAGACAATGCGACCCGGAATCGCAAAATCCCCGGGCAACATTTCTGTTTATGTTAATCGCACCCTAGTACGGTTTTTAGGATCGTACTGTCTAATCCTACTATTATTTGTTTCCGAGATACTGCCCTTCGTAAGGGTCAGATTACACTAGGTCAGGCGCTTTCGATGTATAAACAATAGTTTATACCTGTTTTTGCATTTATAGACCATAAAACTACCCTTCTCGGGCATGTTTAAGAAATTGATACTTTTCGTCAGCTGAATACCAAATATATCCATTTCCCACGAAAGCATCTCTATTATTTCGGTAATCGTAAAATAAACGAACCGGTGATTTTGACCGTCGGTGATAAACAATGAATAACTCTACCCCTCGGAAATAGAGTTAATGTTAATGTCCACGAAACTGCGCCAAACTGTTGCTGGCCAGGTAAGAGCGACGCTGCCGGAAGGCTGGCTCAAAGGTTCAAATCAAAGGTTAAAGGGGCAGCGATTAAGGAAAGTAGCAACGATTTTCTGGATCCCACGGACCACTCCGTTCATGCAGGGTTAATGGCACTTTCATGCGGCACGGTTACACGCAATTAAAGTGGAGCGGCGAGCCCCTCGTTAGCTCTTTTGTCAGCCTGCGAAGGTTAAACAGTCGAAGACAGAGGAACGCGTACATTTTATTTCGACCCGGTGGGAACCGAACGGGTCCCGTGTTTGTCCCAGGGGTTGTAAACCATTCTGCGAACTTGTAACGAGCAAAACTGTGTTCGCAAGGAGAATTCTGAAAGTCCCTGTCGTCGGAGCCCCGGGGATTTCTGGTAATTACAACTTTCGCTGCTACGGTAATTACGATCGTGTCACACGAGCTTCGAAAATTTCAATTGACAGGGAAATCACTGCGCGTTCAGTGCCCGGTGAAATATTTTTCGTTAGGAATATAAGATTGATCAGAACCGAGCGAAATATGTTGCGAAATATTGGGCACAGCGTAGAAAAATTCGTTTTCGCTGCTGAAGAGAGAGACATTGTGTTTCATTGTGTTCTTTGACGATCAAGAACTGTGTGCATTGTGCTATTGACTGCGAGAAAGGGTGCGGAACCGTCAGGGCGTTCAGACCCTTGCTGGTCCGCAGATTCCACGTTCCTTCTGCGGATACCCTGGTAAATTGCATTGTTGTTCCGTCTTGAGAATTGACGGAGTTGCAACGCTTGCATTTTCAACGTCCGTCAACGAGTTCGCTCGACAGCGTCCAACTCGTTCAGTTTACTCGAACAACGTCGACGCGATCTCCTCGAAAATACTTTTTCCGGCTTCGTGTTATTACGATCGATAACCACACAATCCCAAAGATTAAGATTATCGTCGATTCCTACGGGTGAGTCAAAGGTGAATCATGCGTTACATGCAGTTACGTTCAATGGGACGCGCCGCCGAGTGCAATAACTTCGTTGACACAGAAACTTGCGCCTTCCTGAAGCATCGATAATCATGCATCAAGCTTCTACCTTATAGCGTTTTGTCAGTTTTCATAATAAACGTTTTCCAGTGTCCAGAAATATCAAACAAATTTGTACATAAAATTCGACACTTCCTGGACAACCGAGGCCTCTATCCGATATATGACGCTCTCGCCAGAATCGTGTCGTGGACATTTATGGAGGACAAATTTGTAGAGAATTAATTCTAAGATAATAATTTTGTCGAGCTCCACTCGAAGCTATTTTAACTCCAAAACGAAATCTAGAATATTTCCCTTCTATATATTTTTTTTTAACAAATTTAATAATGTAACAAATATTTTGAATGATACAGCAATTTTTAGTGGCGCGTTACAGTCGTCATTCGAGTGCTAAGGGTTAATATGTTTCGCAGCAAGCTGATTCGAAAATTGAGAGTGCACTTTTGCGAGACTTCGCGGTCCCCCTGTTTTAATTGCGCATCTTGCGCGGAGAGCGCTGTAAGAGTGGGATGAATCAGTGGACCCGTGTGCGAACACTGCGAACGCTTTTGTGGGCCACTGTATGTACATACACGACGCCACGGCGTTATGGCAGAGGCAAGAGAATCCTCGTCCTAGTACTCGCGTTACGATCACCTTCGCAACGCGTCACGGTCCGTTACGTTTCGTTTCTTCTCTGGCCGCTTCCACGAGACGGTTAAAAGCCGGATTCTCGCTTATGTTTGTACACATAATCCGCGTTTCTGTACGCGTATTACCGCCGCACGATTCGACTCGGAGTTTCCAGCTGTTAACCGAACCGCGCGCCAATTACCTACAATTACTCGCGACTCGAGAGGAGCGCGGGTAATCGAAAGCTGTCGGAACTCGAAACGAGTGTGACGACGCTTGCGATATAGGAAACCGAAATGTCACTTATGTCGTTCTTTGATTTTTGAAAATAACAAAATTACTTTTTTTCTTGTTTTAGATTATTTCTCAGTGAAAAGTTTACCAGCACATTCCTGACAATTTTCCGATTAAAACGAGTCCAAACACAGCACAATTCGGAGCACTTTTCCCCGTTTAATACACGAAGACCTCCGAGTCCCCTAATTCGTTCGCATAATCGAGGTTCCGTTGTATCGTGTATTAAACAGGGAGTAATGATCCGAATGGTGCCATGTTTGGGCTCGTTTTAATCAGAAAATTGTCACGAATATACCGGTGGAAGTCCCTTAAAGAAATAATTAATTGTTTATCAGTTATTAATTGAAGTCGGAGCTAAACTTCGAAATAACGACCCGAGTCACAAGAAGTCGTATAATTTCCGCAATTATGGGAATATTCGAACGAAACTTTTTTCAAAATGTTCACAAAGAATGCGGCCAATGACGTGCGTAATAAAGAGAAATATATTTTTTCAGAGTTTCCTGGTACCGTGCAGATTAACCGAGCCAAGTTTCGGGTTTCTTTTGGCTTCCCGTAACGCGCGAGTCTCGTCGATTGACCTTTCCCGTGATCTATTCGCGATCGAACAGCCTGTTAATCCTTTCGGAGCTGCGCAGATCGCGCGCGATCACCTTTTCACACGTGGGGGAATCGTCGAATCGTCGTTGAAATCGCCCGTCGGGCTCGTCTTCTGTCCGGTTGACACGATGTAATTCAACGTTTCGTGGCTCTCAACTAATTCGCAATTACGTTCGCTCGTAATTTCCGATAAGCGGTCGCGTGGGCTGCGAATTCCTACCACCCACATAATAATACTCGCCGACCAACAAAGGCTTCGGACGACGCGCGTCTCGCGGAGGGATGCACTCGATGCACCGTGGCTGCGTTTTCCGTGCAACACTATCCACAATT